>AJFK01000061.1:0-160728 GCA_000467715.1 Hysterium pulicare CBS 123377
ACTCTATCTCGACTACATGACCCACGATAGCGCCTTGCTCGACCGCGGAAGACGCAACCAAGGTCCCAACGAACATCGACCGGCCGATGGAAATGATTGTGCTTGTAACCAATGCAACCCCGAGCCACCAGGTTGGTATTCGGGAATGCGTGTCGAAGATCGACGCCAAGTTGTTGAAAACGAGATAGCGCGACAACAGGCGGCTGGACGCGGAGGGAGCCGTTATCAGCCTGATGGTATGGGAGGCCCTAGAGGCCCACGTGGTGCGCGGAATATAGATCGTAGTATGGGAGGCGGCGTGGGGAGGGAAAGGAATCCTCGACCTGGTGGTGGCCCACGTGGGGCTTATGGAGAGCGAGGTGCTATGCACCATGGTATGGATGGCGATTCCAGTGATGATGAATTGTATAGCGGCATGAGTTACGGAATGGGCCCTGGAGGTCATGGTGGATACGGTGGCCGGTTCTAGTTGTGTGTAGTAGATTATCTGTGAAGGTTAGCTTAGTACGCATAATTGCAACCACGTTCACTGGGAGATAAAGTTAACTCACAAGTTACGTGTATGGATATATAAAAGCCTCCTCACTCTATCTTCATACTTCTTCCGCATCTTCCTAACACTAATTATCAGCACTTCTTCTCATAATCAACAGAACACTTCCACGATCCTCACACACACTCCAAAACATGTCTCAACACAATAGCCAGTTTACCTGACAGGACAGAGTCTCTATCAGGCATATAACCTCCATAACATCTTACAGTCAATTCGTCGAACCACGAGTCATGACGTCGATACCCACAATCCAAATCGCCTACCGCAGTGCTATTGTTACCAATGTAATCCTGAACTACCAAGCCAGTATCCCGGAATGCATCCTAATGAAACAGAACAAGCTGTCAGGGACGAGCTAGCTCGACAGCAGGGTGGAGGTGGAGGGGGCCGTTCCCAGGCTGGCACTATGCGAGGTTCGGCGGTAGGTCCCGGTGGCCCACGTGCCGGAAATTTGGGAATGCGAGGGAATACATGGACAGTCATAGGCTCTCGCCTTGGTGGCGGTCAAGATGGGCCTCCTCCTGGAGCTCGAGGTGCTTCTTTCGGTAGCTTGCATTGATCTTTGAGAGGATAAGATAGCGATGATAGCGATGACGATGTGTATGGGCGGCGGTTATCGAATGGGTCCTGGGGGATATGGTGGATACCGTGGCCGCCTATAGTTGGTATTGATAATCTATATCTGTGAAGGTTAGCTTATCTGTATACCACATTCACTAGGAGATGTAATAGCCCCTTAGCTTCTTCAAAAGACGTATTAAAGCTTCTTCTTGCTACATCTTCCTTCCTCATTCTATAACATCTTCCTCCTCATACTACACTATCAGCACTATTTTTATAATCAACATACCACTTACACGAGTCTTCACACATACAATCCAAAACATGGTGTCTGATCCATGGACCTACGACCCCGCCCGCGAGGTTACCCAGGGGCAACTCATGATTGATTATGTCTCCTACGATGCGACAGAGACACTCCGTCAGCGATATGGCGAAGACCCCAACGTCCACCGGTCTTACCAGTGTCTTTGTTACCGTTGCCAACCCGAGCCGCCAGGATGGCGTCCAGGAATGTCAGATCAGGAGCTAAGACAAGCGGTAAGGGATCAGCTAGCTCGACATCAGGTGGGGGAAGGTAGAGGTGGTCAGCGGCCTTCTCAGGCTGACGGTCTGGGAGGTTCAGTTGTGGCTCCTGGAGGTCTGCAAGGTGGGCATCCTGGGATGCGAGCGAATATAGCAGGTGGCATGGGTAGGGGTATGAACTCTCGCTTTGGTGGTGGCCCTCGGGGGGCCCCTGGAGCGCGGGGTTCTATGTACGGCGGTGGCATGAATCCAGGGTACATGGGAGGATATGATAGCGACGGCGATGATGATTTGTATGGTGGTATGATGGGCGGCGGCTATGGAATGAGTGGTAGCGGATATAGCGGATACCGTGGACGATTCTAGGCGGCTATGGTACTTTATCTGTGAAGGTTAGCCTATTGGTATAATGTGGCCATGGTGTAGTAGATTTGTGTACGTATGACTCCAGCCATGTTCACTGGGAGATGCAGCAGGTCCCTCCTTAGCTTCTTCCAAGGGCATATAAAAGAGCTCTCTTCTTTGCTTCTTCTTCGACTTGTTCAACATCTTTCTCACCATACAATACAGTCCTCTGCGACTCTGGGCACAACCAACAAACCACTCCCACGAATCTTCTCTTATACAAACCAAATATGCCTCATAATTACCGCTTTACCTGGATCGGGAAAAGCGCCTTTGAGGTATATGAGACCTACTGTGATGTCGTGGATTCGCGTGAAGGCTACCCAAGGGACTACAACGTCCACGATCCGTACGACGACCCTGAAGAGGTTTGCGAATGTTACCAATGCTTCCCGGCTCCCCCAGGGTGGCGACCCGGAATCACATTTCGGGAATTCAGGATCGAGTTTGCTCGGCAACAGGCCGGTGGAGGCGGAGGAAGTGCATCCCAAGCTGGCAACACTGGAGGCCGCGGCATTGGAGGTTCACCAGCAGGCTCTGGAGGCCTACAAGGTGGACATTCTGCGCGAGGTAGTATGCGTGGCAGTATGGCCGGCGGCATGGGCAGCGGCATGACTTCTCGACCAGGTGGTGGTCCACGAGGTCCTGAAATGCGAGGTGCTATGTATGGCAGTATGGATCCCCGGCTCGGCGGAGGTAGTTCTGCTGGGCGTAGAGGACCTATGAGGGGATATGATAGCGATAGCGACGAATATGAGTTTGGTGGGGGTAGCATGATGGGCGGCGGCTATAGAATGGGCGGTGGGGGATATGGCCGATTTGGTGGATACCGTGGATGATTCTAGTGGGTCCTCACATACCGTTTAGCTGCTGAGATCAGCTAGCCTATGTATTATTACTATAATGCGGTGGGGTTGCAAATCGAAGACGTGAACCTTACGATCTGACTTACCGATATCTTCTATGCTATGCTTCTGGTATGTGCGGTACGTCTGACAGCCTCGCCAACCATTTAACTGAGCGTATAGATGGACTTTTTTAGGTGTCTAAGAGCGCGTTACTGTCTTATAAGGACTGGTCGTACTTTGACGGGATCCGAAAAGTGCGTCGGGAAGAGTGCCAGTAATAGACCACGCTGGCCTTGGGCAAGAAACAGGAAAAACATCGCATTTTCAACATTTAAATATTGAAACTTTGATGAACAGTGTCAGAAACAAGTAATATCATAGTTCTTTCGATTGGGGACGGCGACGAAGATTCGAGGTGGGTGCCGAATGCCGACGCTGAAAAAGGACACAGTGACAAAGAAGAGAACATATAGACGTGACAATATGCGTACGTTGATGCATAAATGATGGGGAAATGCGGTTAAATGAGAGCAATACATTGAACAGAAAGAGGAATTCTTATTTTAGAAAACAAAGAAAACGCTAGGCTAGTATGGTACAATATGAGCGCAAGTCTAAATATGGGTACTGCCTCCCAACGCGTGCAAACATGCAAATACATCCATAAGATGGCTATGACTGAAAGATTGAATGTTTACCATAGATGGCTAGGGTCTCTGAACGTATACGCGGAGAAGGGGCGCCTCCATAGAGCTCAAAGCGAGACGGGATTTGTGATTGTCGACCGCCAGCAAGCTCCGAGGGCTCAACGTACACTTCGTATTGAGGCTTTTTAGCTTCGGTATCACGATAGTGACTCGGATCGGAATAGTATCGAAGGGGACTTGAAGGTTCCGAAGATGATATCCTGTTTCGCGATCGGCCCCAGAGGAACGCACCAGCGCCAATAGCTAGAATTAAAGGAAAGCCGAGCCCAAGACCGAGACCGATACCAAGCTTAGAATTCGCAGTAGATGGGAGTACGCTGTTAACAGTAGTGGCATTTGCGACACTTGTTGGGTTTGGAATCTTAGAAGCACCCGAGGGCGAGGGAGCTTCTGACTGAGAGACATGACTAGTGGAGGGAACTGTCCTGGAGGGGGCTATGCGGTATTGGTCCTGCTAGTCTGAACTCCTGACGTATTTGACACACTGGAAGAAGCTGGGTTGGCACTTTTAAGGGTAAAGTACCAACTCAAGAACCCGCCATTTGATTGAGCATTTTCGTCGCCCAACGCATCTACTCCACGGAATGTGAAAGGAATACTGAGATCTGTGAAGCCGGTTTGGACTTGTCACGTCAAGGATCGTCCACTGATGTTCCCTGTGTAGTATACACATTAGATAATACGGAAAATGTCATGTTTTTGTAATGATTGCAACGTACCCTGAACCAAGATCGATCCGCTTGCGGCGTCATCTCCGCGGATGATGAATAGGTTCGTCAACTGAAATCTTGTTTGCCATTCAACCTCTATGATGTCTCCGAGATGGAATGTCTCGGGACCATTGGGTTTGATGAACGAGCCATCGCCATAAGGCACTGGTGGAGTAGAGAAGTTTAGGCCTGCGAAGGTCGATTTAGAGAAGAGCACTAAAATGCCAAGGACAGCTAGGGTCGATATCATCTGGAAAAAGTCGAATGCTGTACAAGCGATTTGACATGAGCTCGAGAAAGTAGTGAAGGGCGCTGGCCATGTCGATGAGCTCCTGAGAGGATTTATCGTGGTACATTTACTTCCCCATCGCTTGCAGCTGTGCCTCATGTAGCTGTACCTTAGGAGCATCTTCACGAAGTTAGCATATTCAGGATTTATTTCCTTACTATTGGCCAGGTACGAAGATCCAGGCTTTAAGCGGTGGAGTAATACCGGTCCCTGCTTGACGTTGGGTTTGGCATGTTGGCCCTGGCTGTCGTGTCGCGCGCTTCCAATGCCGGCATCCAGAGCCTCGGGATGGATCAACACGCGATCCCCAATCAGCGTTACACCAAAGGAAATATAACAGATTAATAGCAGGGACGGTGGCTAATTTCCGGTTTGGAAACGGTTTTCCCAGAAATAATTCGGCGCGAAACAAATAAGAACGCTTGCTGTTCCACACACGCCGTGGTGTTTGCTGTGCCGCAATGTAGGAGTTAGTTGAAAGACCGACCTCCAAGTTGTAGCCATGATGTGTTGAATGCTTTGGGCAGAGCTTTGATATACCTTCATGCTTCAAATTCTTCCCTGTTGGAAGATGATCTGGTTACCGTCTCATAAGAGCAATAAGAGGTGCATTCATTACCTCATTTTCGCCTCTGTTATTATTTATTGCCTTCTTACTTTCCGCAATGGACTTTGGTTAGGACCTAAGTGGGCCCCTGACCTATGCCGCTTTCTTTCCGACATCGAAGACGTCTTTGTTGTCGTTAAAACAGGCGCAACAGAGGTCCAACAGAAGTTGCCAGTGCACCTTGAGACGACACTTCGCTGCATACCAGATTTTGCAGTCTTCTCAGACTTCGAAGAGAGTTTGTTCGGCGTCCAGATACACGATGCCCTAAATGATATCAGCGATGAAATCAAGAGTACCCACAAAGATTTTATCCTGTACAGAGCGCTGAAAGAACATGGCAGATCAGGCCTCCAGCAGTCCGATCTTTTTGATAACGACACGGAAGCAAATACCGGCAACCCTACAAGTCGAGCCTGGAATCTGGACAAGTGGAAGTTCCTCCCAATTATCGACAAGGCCTTGAAGATGCGCCCCAAGTCAAAGTGGTATTTCATCATGGAGACTGATACAAATGTTGTCTGGCCAAACCTACTCAGGTGGATCTCACAGCTCGATCATACGAAGCCACATTACATTGGCTCACAGATGGAAATAACGCCGCAAATCTTTGCTTACGGAGGTGCTGGAATTCTTATCTCAAATCCCGCGATGCAGAAATGCTCGACAGAGCGGAAGATCCATCCGAAGGAATTAGATGAAATGACCGGTACACACTGGGCCGGAGATTGTATTCTGGGAAGGGCGATGCAAGATGCTGGTGTGCCGTTGTTGTGGTCCTGGCCCCACATGCTCTCATCCAGCCTCGCGGACAAAGACTTCGGAGCTGTTGTCTGGGAAAAGAAGCAGTGGTGCTATCCAGTTGTTACATACCATCACATGCGTCCAGATGAGACGTGGAAGTTCTGGCACTTTGAGCAATCTTGGTTCTCAAGAGTAAGTGAAGCAGGGTTCCGAATCGAGTACCGCTGACCATATGAACAGAACCACGGCCGCGCTCTTCTGCACGAAAATGTTTTCAAGGAATATGTTTTACCCCAGATGTCGGCCTCGCGAAAGAACTGGGACAATCTGGCGGAAGACGAAGCGAACAGCGACGAGCTTCCTCGATCATTTGACGAGTGCTCCGCTGTATGTCGAGCTATGTCAGACTGCATACAATTTTCATTTTCCCAGGGAAGATGTCGGACGTCGGAGGAGTTAAAGTTGGGACGCTCTACAGCAGGAGTGAACGAGGACATGGAGTCAGGTTGGATGATGGATCGGGTTGAATATTTCCTTGAGGAGAGTGGGCGCTGCACAGGTGTGGCACCCTGGATACTGGAGTGACGCAGAGCTTTTATTAGTGAATAAATGATAGCCATGAGTGCATACCAGCGTGGTGATCTATCTGTATCATCTTGATGGATGATTGGAGCTACCTGCCCTGCTGCAAGAGCGAGCAATGGCCGCCTGCTTCACCGCTTCCATTCCTGCCGGATCTATTTTTCTCAGAAATCAAATTTCGCCCACACAGGCAAACTTAGAATCACCACAGTCTTCTTGCAACAACTGCTATATTCTTACGCAGATCTTTCTAACATCCCTTCGTTACCGACCGAAAAGATGTCAGATGTGAAGAACTCCCTGGCTGCACAGACGCCACATCCCAATTCAACTCCATCACCCACAAATCTCAACCCCGCCACCACGACCGAACCCTTAGAAGATGACTCTGATGTGGAAGACCTCTTCGACACCACAGACGATGAGCTTACTCCTGACCTAATATCCTCCTCAAATCCCGCCGACTACACGAAATCCTACAACCGACAAAAACGCATAAACGATCCTACCATTCCACCATCCGAACGCCCAAAGACAAATCCCCAAAAAACGACCTTGAACACAAAAACCTCTATCGACGACCAAGTAGCCTCGCTATCAAAGCATGCCGCAAAAATACGGCTGGATGATCGACTTGGGGGAGGCGGAGGAGGCGCAGGCAAAGATAAAGACAAAAGCGACAGGGCGACGTCAGAACAGGTGTTGGATCCTCGGACACGGATGATATTGCTACAATTGATCAACCGCAACATCATCTCCGAGATTCATGGATGCATTTCTACGGGGAAGGAGGCGAATGTTTATCATGCCCTTTCGATACCAGAGCCGAGCGAGGAGACCCCGGATCCAGCGCCTCTCCATCGCGCGATCAAGGTTTACAAGACATCGATTCTGGTGTTCAAGGATAGAGACAAGTACGTTACGGGCGAGTTCAGGTTCAGGCAGGGTTATAACAAAAGCAATAATCGAGCAATGGTGAAGGTGTGGGCGGAGAAGGAAATGAGGAATTTGAAGAGGATCTATGCTGCTGGGATACCCTGCCCCGAACCACTTTACCTTCGTCTGCATGTTCTGGTTATGGGGTTCTTGGGAGATAGGAAAGGCTGGCCGGCACCGCGATTGCGAGATGTCAAGTTTGAAGGGCTCACGGCTAAGGAAGAGGAGGATAAATGGAGGAGTCTTTATGTCCAGCTGTTGGGTTATATGCGGATCATGTATCAGGTTTGCAAGCTTGTTCATGCGGATTTGAGCGAGTATAACTTGCTCTTCCATGAAGGCAAGTTGTGGATGATCGATGTGAGTCAGAGCGTTGAGCACGATCATCCCCGAAGCCTGGAGTTTCTGAGAATGGACGTCAAAAATGTCTCCGATTTCTTCGGAAACAGAAGCGTGGATACTTTGGCGGAGAGAAAGGTATTCGATTTCGTCACTGAGACAGAAGGGAGTACGGAGACGGCAGGAATGGAAAAAGTAATTGAGGAGATGTATGCGAAGAGAGCCACGGCCACCGACGAAGAGAAGAGAGCAGAAGAAATCGACGGTGAAGTCTTCCGCAATCAATACATCCCCCAGACTCTAGAACAAGTCTACGATGTCGAACGAGACGCAGAGATGCTCCAGAAAGGAGACGGAGGACTCGTTTACCAATCCCTCTTAGCCGACAAAGTCGTCTCCGGCAAACCCGAAGACGAAGAATCAGGAAACAGCGGATCGGGGGAAGACAGCGACGTCGATGAAGAGTCAGGCGAGTATTTCGAAAAGAACACCACACCGCGCGGCAAGAGATTCGTTGACAAAGACGCGAAACGGGAGCATAAACACGCTGTTAAAGAAGAGAAGCGCGAGAAGCGGAAAACCAAGATGCCGAAATATGTTAAGAAGAAACTCGTCAGTCAATCTTCTAATAAGAAGTAGCCGAGTCTTTGAACTTCATTCTTTTCGCCCACTTCTCGCTCTTATCTTTCTAGCGTTGCACGTTTTCAGCATAGTATCAGCATCAAAAGCATTAGACATCCTTCTCTTGCATTCCTTCCCTCTAGTACTATATCCAATTCGCAATACTACCGGTGAATGACTTGCCTTCCGACTACATACCAGAGCTCCAAAATCACCCATCATGTGAGTTCACTCCCAGCATCTCCCCCTTTCCCCTGCTCTGATGATGCAAGAAACAAAATTCCCCCAAAGACAGCCGCCGAGCGTGTTTTCTTGTGTGATAACCATCGAGCGAGCATCTTCATATCGGAATCCCTAATGCCCTCTGGGCTTGAGGATCAAAGAGAGCCCTGATATCGAGCCTTCCCCGTCCTCTTTCTCTCGTATCCGAATGTCTGAGAACGAATAACAGAAGACTGACTACTGCGCTGGAGATAGGCTTTGACGTTATTGATGATACGATTTTTTAGATAGAGAAGATAAAATGTTTGAGTTGGGGATGTGTTCCCGAGATAGATATCTAATCAGTACTATGCAAAACGAAGTAGACGCTCGGAAAGAAATATGTCCAGATAATCACCGCCCGACCTGTACTCCAGTACCCGTAGTAATGCTTAGGTATCTGGAGCGCCGGGAGCTTTACAATGCCCTTATGCACCTATATATACGCCGATCCAAAGTCCAGAACAGCCCACCTGACTTGGCTTCAACCAAGTACTCCAAGCCATGAAACCGCTGCTACATCCTCCCCTTCACCCTATTCAAAGCCCTCTCGATGACGTTCTTCTCCAGTTTTGGTATACTCTCTACTCCACTTCCCTGCTCTCCTTCCCTTTCTCCGCCCTCATCTTCCACGCTCTCCCTCCCCGCAGCCACAATTTCATATCGTCTCGGCGGATCCCTCAACCCAGGCCAAATATCCAAGGGCAAGAAATCCCCTTGAGTAAGTGTGAACTGTTCTCTAGCCCGGACATCATCCTCAAACAACCTGTCCAATTCCCTCTGCGCCTCTTCAGCCTTCCTCTTCGCTTTCTCATGCCGTCGTCTCCGAGTGGCGATCTCAACGATGAGTTCGGCGTACGCGAGATCGAAGTTCTCGTAGAATTCACGGAGACCGTCCCATTCTTCGATTCCGGAAGTGATGCTGGGACGGGAGTCGGACTCCCAGTGATCGAGGAAGGTTTTCGTGGCTGTGATGTGGGTGCGCGATTCGGCGCCGATGGAGTGGAGAAGGTCGAGCGTGGAGATTAGAGAGCTGTGTTCGGTGCGGAGGAGGGAGATGTGGGTTTCGATGTTGGAGAGTAGGAATTCCATTTCGGAACCCCGGTCTCGTATCTCGGAGACTACGTCCTCGACTTCTTGGGCGTCTTTTACGAGGACGAAAAGGAGTTGGTCGCGTTCGGCGTCGGTTATTGGCTCAGGTGGTGCGGCAAAGGCAGAGGCGCTGGGGTCGGTTCCAGCTCCGGGGGTTTCTTCTGTTGCAAGTGTTGCGGCCGCGCTGCCTCCTTCTGTGTGCTTGAGAGCGGTCACACAGAGATCGTAGTGCCGTACAAGAGATTGGAAGCATTGCGCTGCTTCTCTGGCATGACCCTCCAACTCATGATATAGACCTGGTATTGGTGTTGGATTCGAGGCTGTGGCAGGGGAATCGGGGATGCTGGAAATTGTATTTCGGAGATTTTTGAGCGACACATCAAGAGTGTCAGTGCTGTCATTAAAAGCGGAGATGGCGTCGTTATAGCGATCTATGCAGGCGCGAAGAGAGCCTTTGAGGTTATCGACGGTCTCGCTGTCAATGAAGTCTAGGAGGTGTTTGGGTGTGCTGTCAGGAGGCTGGAGGGATGGCTCTATCGGGGTATCACGAAGAACGGCAAGGGTGGATTGGAGACCGCTGAAAGAAGTGTCGAGACTGTGGAGAAGGGACTGTCATCCTTAGCAAGTTGATTATGGTGTGGGCAGGCTAGTTTCGTACCTTGAAGTCTGCCCTCACCTCCACCTCCACTACGTTGATACCTTGGCGTACAGCTTCTAGAGCATCTGCCTGCTCATCTATGCTACATCTCAGGAAAGAGTTCTTGGCCGACAGTATTGCATTCTCCTCTAAGAGCTCTCGTGAAGTGTGAACTATCTCATTCGCTCGCCATAGCACGGTTGTGGTATTCAGGGAGCGCTTCGAGGAAACGAAGTGATGGACGAGCTGATCGAGATTTAGACTCATATTGTATGAGCCATTACTGCCTACGGAGGACGCTGGCGACTCTGGAGATGCCATGGCTAATTATAGGTTGACGTTGGAGAAGGAGCACGGAATCAGGCGGCAGAGATTGGATAGTCGTGGTTGCGTTTGGGCGCTGTCAAGCGATCGCAGGACCATCGTCACCGACTCTCAAATGGGGGATGCAAGCAAAAGCTATGATGATGAGTGCGGTGGTTCATGGTGTTGGCACCGATGCTTCCATGGTGATTGTCGAAGGCGGAGCTCAAGGTCGGGCCTCGAGGCGGTAAAGAGCGGCAGTATTTCCAAGCCTCCCAGTCCGGAGGCGGTGAGTGGCCATCAGGGTAGGGCTGCATTGTCGAGGAGAATGTTTTGCGCCGAACGAACTATACGCCGTGCCATTGGAGATGAAGGAGAGTTGATGAGAGCAGGAGCCTGTGCAACAGCTTGAGAAATGCGAGGCACGTGTGGAACTGCCTTATGAATGTATCGTATTTGGGTGATGTGATGTTTGTTCGTCGCAATATGGCGTGCTGGGCTAAGGATCAAACTTCGCCATCGGCACTTCCCCGAGCACCCCCGACGCAGGCAGAGAGCCCCCCACACAGGCGTCCAACTCAATCCTCACCACCGCCGTTCCTATCGAAGCAAAAGAAAATCTCCCGAGTCATTATATTCAACTCTCCTTTGCACACGTTTCACCGCTGTATATACCTGCATACTCATTGCTAAAAACCTGTGCGCATCCTTGCATCCCCTACTCACCCTGTTACCATTCATCTGGGTCAAGTCAGCACGCAATCGGGCCTCCAAAGCTCGACACACCTCCCATGTGTGAGACCCCAAACGCAAATTCGTAGGGGCTCTCAGCGCTGGGAGCCCGATTCATTTGCACACGCGGTACCTGCACGGCCAATATGGCGTCAAACACGACTCATACCGTCGAATCTCTTCTCACCGACCCGAACCATGATTTCGAAGCACAACAGAATTCGAAACGAAGACGAACGTCCTGGAGGACTCAGCTTCCCATCACTTCAGATATGAGCGATATTTCTTGCTCCGATCCCCACACCGCTCTATTGCAGGGCCACGATCACGAAGGGGCTGGGAGCAGAAGTCGACATCTAGCGGAGACCGTTGGGACTGATAAAACGGCTGAGCAGAAGGACACCAGTTTTCTTAGCCATAATGCCTCCAAGCAAGCCGAAAAAATGATCAGCCCTTTTCTCGCCCAGCACATACCGCAGCAATACAATCCATTGGGCGGCAATGCGCAAACGAGGAGCGATCCTGATAGGATGAGCACAAAGTATTGTTATCGACACCGGCCGGACATGTTATGTAGGCGGCAAGCAGATGAGCCGTCGATGGAGCAACTGCAGGAGGTGAGTCTACGAATTCATTCTTCGCGATTAATACTGACCATCTTACCTAGGAGCTCGGAAGTCTCTCCCAAGCCGACCAGCAAGCCGTTGCTCATGTCTGGTCTCTCTTTTCTGCCGCACCTTCTAAACACAGAAACCTCATGCTGCAGGGCGTCCTCGCACAATGCTGTTTTCCTCAGCTGTCCTTCATCTCATCTTCTGTTAGAAACTTGATCAAGATCGATTTTCTCGCCGCATTGCCTCCGGAACTAGGCTTCAAAATTCTGTGCTTTTTGGATACAACGTCGCTATGCAAGGCAGCTCAAGTCAGCCAGAGGTGGAGGACGTTGGCAGACGATGACGTTGTGTGGCACAAAATGTGTGAGCAGCACATCGACAGGAAGTGTACAAAATGTGGCTGGGGTTTACCGCTGTTGGAGCAGAAAAGACTGAGGACGGAGAAGAGGCAGATCCAACTCCGTGCTACCGGACGAGGGCTCAATGAGTGGTCACCGGATATCACGCCGGTCCCGGAGTCAATCCACACCCCCCAACCTAATCCTCTATCAGGTTTGAAACGACCCGCGGTTGATGAAGAAACGTCGGGAAGCTCGTCCAAACGAACATGCACAAAGTCCGTCAATGCCGAAGAGAATGAATACTTTGACCAGCCGGTCACGCGGCCATGGAAGGACGTTTATAAAGACCGTTTCAAAGTCGGCACCAACTGGAAATATGGAAGATTTTCTACCAAGATATTCAAAGGGCATACGAATGGAGTGATGTGTCTGCAGTTCGATGACAATATCCTCATGACTGGATCTTACGATGCCACCGTGAAGGTTTGGGATATAGAATCAGGAGAAGAGATTCGGACCATCACCGGCCATACCGCGGGTATTCGCTGCCTACAATTCGATGAATCCCGCTTGTTTACGGGAAGCCTCGACCGGACTCTCAAAATATGGAACTGGCGTACCGGCGAATGCATCAAGACCCTCACAGGTCACTCGGACGGGGTTATCGCTTTGCATTGGACGAACAATCTGCTTGCTTCAGGATCAATTGACCATACCATCAGATTCTGGAATTTCAACCATATGAATAGGTTCACACTTCGAGGACATACAGACTGGGTTAACAGTGTCAAGATCGATGATGCCTCTCGAACCCTTTTTTCGGCCTCGGATGACTGCAGCGTTAAACTGTGGGATCTCGACTCGCACCAATGTATCAAGACCTTCGAAGGTCATGCTGGACAAGTTCAACAAGTGCTGCCTCTTCCACCGGAATTCGACATTGACGAGGATGAGTTTGTTCGAGACTCAAACCACGACCTTTCCGATGCTGCCAGTATTACCTCAGATCATCAGGCACCTGATGATGGTCCCTCATTTCAACATGAATCCGTGAACTTCTTCCCTCACGACCCGGACCGGCCACAACCACCACAGTACATGCTCACTGGCTCTCTCGATGGAACTATCCGCCTTTGGCATGTTCCTTCAGGTCGCTGCATCCATCGTTTCTTCGGCCACGTCGAGGGCATCTGGGCACTGGCAGCCGATACATTACGGATGGTTTCCGGAGCCGAAGACAAGACGGTCAAAGTCTGGGATCCGAGGACCGGGAAGCACGAGAGGACGCTTGCGGGCCATATGGGACCAGTTACGTGTATTGGGTTAAGCGATAGCAGATTGGTAAGTGGGAGCGAAGATTGCCAGGTCCGGATGTATAGTTTCCAGCCTGAGGAAATTGCTCAGTCGAGCGTGGAGAGTTCGTGAACGTTCTCCTCTAGCTTTCATTTCGATCATTTGCGGCCATGGGTATCTGGCATTTGGGCAGTAGTTCACCCATCATCGGTCATGTTTAGCGATGGCGTCAGGGACAGGTTCATGCGGTTTCCTTCTCCAATTATAATGCGAATCTGTCCGGTCGATGCGGATTTTAAGTATTTGGTGCACTCTGCTTAGGATGGATACCCAGGCGCCCATAACTTCTTGTAGATAAAGTCATTGTACCGTTATCCAAAAATATCTGCACCATCTGATTTCTGAAGTGTACTCACCAGCGAGTTACGACTATGCATATGAGGAATTCTTTAGGTATAAACGCGCTCTTAGCACTGCGCACGTGACCGCGCATTGCTTAGGTACTTCCAAGGTTGTCATCTGGTCCTCAATCGTGTTAACATCTCATCGCCAAACAACCGAACTATCCTGCAACGGAATGTTTACTTTTATAGAACAGATACATGATTGTTATTGTACAGATTTATCGCTGAATGCTAAGCCACAATGGTTTCGCCTGCAGCCTTGGGCTGAGCTGAGCCTCGCCAGGCGCTCTGTTCACTACGACACTTGATATGTTAAGGGCAATCCTATTTATTTTCTCGTAGCTTTCATTCTTCCTATCACCGCTACTGTGTTTAGATTCCCGTCAAATCACTTTCCCACATAACTGAATCCCTTAAGTTTAGCGGCACGCAAAGCCTTACTCTTTATCAACGTAACCTAAGCCAAAGGCCACAATCTTCCTCGACGCGTGATAGTTGAGCTTTCGGAACTGTCGTCTTCAATTAATATCAGCATGTCTGATGACACCGGGCTAATTGAGACATTGCGCAATGACTTTACTGGAACATCCACTGTCCAGATTGAAGTGGCATCTACTCAGCCTGGACTTAGGAATCGTGCGAGGCAGACGCCGGATGGCTTGACGCACCTTCGTAAGTATGAATTCTACGATTCTACTTTAGTTTTCTCTATGCTCTTCTATTAACCTAGGGAATATAGACTCGGAAAAAGGCAATGCGCGCTCTACTCGCATGGAGAGTCTGCGTAGCATCGTAGGTCTTCTGATGCAACTTGAAGCCTTCACACTCAACACATTTAGCGATGCAACTACCGCAAGTCCACAAATTCTAGGCTCCTCCTTTTGGGAAGCTGTCAGAGTAGATGTCTCCGCGTGGGCTGAGGAGCTGAGTCTTGATGAAGACCTCTACGAAGATAGGTGCGGGATCAGAATACAAAAAGATAACATTCAGTTGCGTGATGATACAATTCTGCAGCTGGTGTGCGATTCATACGGCAGCAGGTACTATGCCCAATTTATCGAACTGCTTGCAATACTTTACAGAACAGCGTTTACCGAAGAAAAGTGCGTCTTAAATACTCCGAATCCCACGGTTCCAGGCTATCTAGAAGGGCTGGAAACCCCTCAAGAGTATCTGAGACACCTTATCATCGAGGTTTACACGAGGAGGTATAAGCTGAAGGTGGCGCTAAATATCTGTCGATCCCTCCAGGTCAGCATTAAGTCTGCAGTTGAACGTGGAGACATCGACGAAAAACCTCTAGCAGCTTTGAAGCAAAAAATGGAAAAACTTCAAGAAAACTGGGGTTATGCTTACAGTACACTGCATGGGAAGGAGGGGCCTGATCTCATAAATCCAAAAAGTGTCCGGTGGTGGTAAGCAACCCGCAAAATCCACTTTTAAGCAGATTCTGATGTATGTGCAGGGACCCTGAGGGTGAAACGAATGGAGTCTCTAACTCTTATCTAACACCTATGAATGCTGTCGATGCATATGTCAGTTCGACCAACGTTAACGCCAATGCCACGCTCTTGTTTCTTGTCCCAATCATTAGCCTACTCTCATGTATTCCAGCGGGACTAGCTTGGTGGCATACTCCATCCCAAGCCGGGACAAACCACGATGGAGATTTCTTCCAATTAGTTTCCAGCACGACTATGCAACTTCTGGGAACAATTACCATGATCTGGCCTACTATCTTCTCGGCAGGTCTCGCTCCTCTACCTTGGCTATGGACGTGGGTCCTTGCAGGCACAAGTATGATCTGCACTGCTCTTGCGGTGGCTTTGTACCTGCTTGTCCCAATAGCGTGGAGCGGGCTGCTTTCGTTTTGTGGAAGTGTTGCTCAGGCTTTGGTGTTGTTGCAGCTTGCGCACACGCTCTAGGCCGTTGAGTATTAGAGCATAGGTAAAGGTCTCTCCCACTGTGCCGTGGTTAACAGCGGGATTGCGGAAGGCATGTCTAATTTCTACGCTTCACCAGTCATACACATGGCCTCGACGCTGAGCCCCGATATACGCCAATAAACCAGTGACAAGCGACCATCGATCACTAACAGTATCCTGTAGCAGACTCAAATTAACAAATCAAGAGCTTTGAGCACATTTCACTTGCGAGATTTTCACCATTTTCGGGTTTTCTACCCACTCTAATCTCTTTCTTCCACACTCTGGTCTTGATGGACGTTGAAAAGGCATGCCGCAGCCTCATCTTGCTGCCTGGAGCTCACCGGATGGGGCGCAGTCCAAACTTCTGAGAACTTCAACCCGTGCCGCAATCCTTCACTTCGAAGTGTAAAAGCAGAGTAAAGCTCTGCAATTCTCCGATTCTCACATTTCTCGTTTTCCGCAAAACCAGGAGCACGAGTCTCGCCACGACCACTCCTAGCATATAAAAGGTGTCTCTTCCTCCGCGTCTCATCGCAGTCTCCGACCTCTTAATCCCTTACAACTATCATGAAGAGGATGACCGTACCCTCGTTGCGAGGGATCATTCACCGCTCCGATCCTTCTCTTCCAATCTGCTACCTCTGCCCAATCGGAGACTGCCAAAACCCTAACAAAATTCGACGTCATGCTAAAGGTTACCTCATATTCACCGGCGTGGCTACTGGTATTGGTGTGGTGTTGATTTTTGTTGCAGTCCCGCTCTCCGCGTTGACTCTGTATCATGTAGTGCCGAAGCTGCCGAGTTGGTATAGAATGTATAAAGAGATGAGATATGAGAGGAGATACGAGACGACGTATGAGAGTTGGATTAAGGGAAAGGAAAGGGAATGGAAGAGATCTGAGCGACGAGCCCCCAAAGCATTGCAAGCAAAGAAAAGCCGCCTCATCTTGTCAACTCATGCTACTCTGGCTGAGAATGCCTCGTGGCCAGGCAGCGGACGAAGATTTCTGTGGAGACGCAGGCAACCGGACTTTGAACAACGAGGATCTGCACTCTGCAGGTTACCTTATGATATCAGGTGTGCTATATGGGAGTTAGTTGTCGGTGGACATCACATCGCTTTATATCGAAGACAGGGGAGACTTGTGCATGAAATATTGGATGCAGAAATAGGTGATCCTTATGAGGAGGAAGGGCTTGAGGTAATCAATCCGCTTAATAATCTCACGGCGGAGGATTCCTCGTGGGTAAAAGAGAAAGGAAGTATCCAAGCCCCGGAAAGGAAACGACTCCTAGCATTACTCAAAACCTGTCGACTCATGTAAGTTTCTTCCTCTCATTTTCCTCCCCCTAACTCGACTGAGCGATTCAACGGGTCGCTAACTCATCATGACAAGTTACTCCGAAGCCGTGGAACCCCTCTACAAAACAAATACATTCCTCCTCCTCCAGAACCTCTCCCTCTCCGACGTCCACCGCACCATCCCCAGCTCCCAATTTTCACTCATAAAGCACCTCCACCTCCACTGGACCTTCCGCTTCGAAGACACTTTCGAACAAGACGCACTAGGCAACCGCCCTATGAGATTGATCGAACGAGGGTGGAGGGAAACTATCATCGCACCACCACCTCCCAAGCCTTGGGATATCGAGACCTGGAGCCAAGCTATTGACATTCTTGCCTCTATGACTGGGTTGAGACATCTATCGATATTTATCCAGGGGCCGTTTCTGACGAATTCGGACGTCCTACGCATGCTTCAACCGCTTCGGCGCATCAAGATACAGCCCTCGCCTCCTGTGCGCTGGTCTTCGAGCTTTGTCGTGCGTGTGCCTTGGGCAAGGTATACGGCTCGTACGGGGAGAGATGAAATTGATAGGAATATGGCTGATCGAGGTTTTCCTTTCAGACTCACGAGGCCGGAGCCTATTGGCAAGGAAGAGGATGTGAAGGGAGGGAGATTAGTTATGGATGCGGATTCAGGACCGGAGGTGAGGTGGGTTGGGGGATGTGTGCTTGGGGTTGATGGGAATGGTGGGGTGGTGGGCAGGGAGTATAGGGTTTTTATTCCGGGGTATAAGCGGAGGGATAGATTGAGGAGATAATGGGTTGGTATGTTGTGAATAGGAAATAACAAGAAGGACCTGCTTGGATTAAAGATATGATGTACATCCCCTTTCTGGTAGATGCTGCTGTCGAAAGGATTGATATTGAGGAGAGCAGTCATGCCATCGAACTCTCGGTACGGCTGATCGATTAGTCAAGTATCAAACTAGCATCCCTGACTTGAGATAAGATCATTACACTGGAGGAAGGGTTGAGACGAGCCTACAGGCACATGTCATGAGAGAGATCTCCTAAATATGCGGGAAATGGATGGCATGTACGTATTATAAAGTAGATTCTTCTTAGAGTTTTCTACGTCAAGCCTTCGTAGTGCTGGGATGTTAAGTTAATGGCGGCAGCCTTCTCGAGGAAATCTTGTCTTGGGTTATCTGGTTCTTCTTAGCTTCAGAGAGACTGATACGCCTCGGGAGTGGCAGACCTGGGGGCAGTTCACTATCTGCATGCTTCTTGTTGAGAGCTAAGAGATCCTCAAGAGAGGTAACTTTCGTGTCGTCTACGCTTTGTAGATACTCCTCGAATTCTCGCTTGAAGTTGTGGGCTGATAGAAATCATCATCTTATGTACTACTGCCACGGGAAACCTATAATCCATGGAACTTGCCAAATATATCTGGCAGCACATGACTGCCGTTCAACTCGAATTCCTTCTCTGAGATGAGAAAAAGGGGCGTTATTGTGGAAGCTCTCTGAGAGCTCCCGAACCTTTGCATACGCGGCCAATGTTTCGTCTTTCTGCGCAGTTTAGCGGGGATTTTGTAACGGGAACATGACCGTACGATTTGCTTCTCTACGGAGGGTTCTCTCTTACGGGCAAATTCTGGAAACATCCAAACATCAGGATCCAAAGCTCCGACCTTCAAACCATTCCATGAACTAGTTACCGCTAATACGTAGCCACCTTTGGGGATGTCCGTCTTCGATGGATCTACGAGAATGTCCATCAACGTTGCCATGTCTTTGACACTTTTCGTCATTGGGCCTGCGCTATCGCACACACATGTGTGATTGGTATGATCCCATCTACCAATACTATTGATATGGTAGGTTTGATGGTGTATAATGCCCCGCGGTTTGCGGGGAGGATCAATGCCCCTTCCGTTTCGGTGCCAAGGGCAACAGGAGCGTAGCCAGCGGTGACTCCTACTGCTGAACCTGAAAAGGAGCCTACTGGATTCTATGAAGCATTGGCAGCCTGCTATGTATTGGTGTTAGGTAAACGCACACTGTGGCCTGCAAAGGTGTCGTCTTCTCTCTAGAATGCCCCCACGAACATAAGCCGATTGTGTTCTGGCCACCCACGGCGGACCATCCACAACTTAGATCCGAGCCCCTAATCTCATGTTAATGCCCATAGACGCAACTGTTCTGTATTCTTCTCCTACTTACTTGAAGAAGTTGAGCTCCTAAGTTGAAGTTAGCTTCGTACTTACGTTACCTCATTGCAACTTACCGATAAGTTAGCTTTAGCAATAATTAGAGCACCAGCTCTCAGCACTATAGGTCCTTCAGTGGAACGTCCTTCAAACTCTAGAGCTCTTACTCACCTTCTCCACAACATCCGAATTGGCTTTTGGACGACTGCCTTGAAGAGCAATGCTACCTGCCGTTGCATCCATAGCCAATGCTGGTCCTGTAGCCATACTATCCTATCTCGTGCCAAAAGAGGCTACATCGCAAGAGCGACAGCGGGCCTGGTACGTTGATGAGAACAGGTACACCATGAAGGTTGCTGCGCAATGTTCCCTCAGCTCGTTCATCATCGAGTCGCTTGGCCTGCGAGAGACTGTTCTCGCGAGGTGCGACCGAGATAAGAGCGTGCAATTAATCGTCATGCTTCTGAATCTGAGAGAGATATGCTCTACCAGCTGTACGCTCGTGATATCGTTTGCGCTGAGTCGCTTCTGGAGCTCTGCGGCGGTAGCTGTAAGCAGATTTGGTATACATGACATCTTGGGTTGGCATTTTGTGGGTGTGGTAGTAGAATTAGAGATATCCGTTGGATTATAAAAATAGAGTAGATCGATGTTTCTGCTAGATGGTGCTATCGAAAGATTTGAAGTTGAGAAGAAGGATAAAAGCGGGTATGAATCTCTTTTCGAGTTAGCGCCTTTTCGTTGGTAAGCCATGACATCAGCACCGACCTCCCTTCTCCAACACAGTCTTCTCAAAGTCGCTTCACCTTTTCTTCGACTTACAAATCGATGCCCGATATAAAGTAAGATGACAAGCCGAAATCGTCAAGACCTGTAGCACCGCCCGCCGATCAGCTCTTGTATGGCTGCCTAACCCGGAGGATACGGCGTGCGGGAAGGCTGTGCCCTGTGCTGCATATAAAATTCACCGAACCCAAGATTTCCCCCTCTAGATACGTAGATGGTAGAATCCTCTTGCTCTTCGGTCATTCGTTCTCCGTCTTTGCCCTCGTCAGTATGAGCTCTTCTCCCAATTGTGTCCAAACTCTCCACAGCCTATCTAGCGAAATTCTAGAATGGTGTGGGTTGATACTTGCGTTTCTGCTTTTATCTCCATGCCTCTTCATTCTTTCCGTGGGGTGGTTTGTTGTCTATCAGTTTAGGCAACTACCGAATCGGAAAAGGCAGTTTAACGAATGGTTAGAGGCGCGTGGGTGGGGGAAGCATCAGCGCTGGGTGAGAGGGAAGGAGGGAATGTGGAAGGGATTTGAAGAAAGGGCGCCGAAGGAATTGCCGAAACAAAGAAGGAAACTTAGTACCGTTGGTGGTAAGAGTACTGCTGGGTGGGAGAGGGGCGATGCAGGGCAAGCGGCTTACCGACTTGGCGAATTGCCACTGAGCATACGCCTCGCTATCTGGGAGCTGGTTCTAGGAGGGCATCATATTGGGCTCTATCGCGGAAAGGGACGACTTGTGCATGTTTTACTTGATGACATGCCGACTCATGGATGCGAGAAGCTACGATCAGTCAACCCGGCGAACCCAACAAGTGCAAACGCTTCCAAATGGATCAAACGCCGGCGTCCAATGAAGTTCAAACTGTCAAAGAAAAACTTTCTCACCGCATTGCTGAAGATATGTCGCTCAATGTAAGTCTTCCTCTATCATCATTATACACTCTAACTCACCAGACTTTAGTTACTCCGAAGCCATTCCAATCCTCTACACCTCCAACACCTTCATCTGTCTCCAAAACACCACTCTCTCGGATCTCAAATCTACCATCCCGCCGCACCACTTCTCCATTCTTGGATCCCTCCATCTCCATTGGAACTTCCGCGACTCGGAAACTTTCGAGTTTACCGCCACCGGAGTTCCAACCGCTAACTCGCCTCCCCAGTATCCATGGGATCCCGAGACATGGAATGATGCAATCGACACGTTGTGCCAAATCAAGTCGCTAGAATGCCTCAGCTTGTTCATCCAAGGCCCATTCTTGACATCAGGCGATATCCAAAGGATGCTCGAACCCCTCCGCCGCGTCCAGCTTCAGAGCCCCCCATCTTCACCTTCCTCATTCATCGTTCGCGTCCCTTGGCCGAACTACGTTGCTCGCATTCATCACAACACCATAGACGAGCAGACGCGCCATGCTGAAAGAGATAGTGGGATGTTAGATCAAGGGTATCCATTCAGAGTTGTCAGACCTGCGCCTATCTTTTCGACATGGAAGCTGGGGTCGGATTGGCAGGCCAAGCATGGGAAGTTGGTTATGGATATTGATGTTGGACCTGACGTGGGGTGGGTTGGTGGGAGTGTCTTGCATTTGGATGGCGAGGGGGAGGTTAGAGGGAGGCGGTATAGGGTTTGGGTTCCTGGGTACTAGTGAGTTCGTTGATGGCGTTGGTTTTTGATCTCGCGAGATAGGATTAGGGAAGGGATCCGTTTCTTCTAGCCAGTATGTATGCGTAGTCTACCCATTCTAATTATATAGTTCATTCATATTAACGGTATGTTGGGAAGAGATATGCAAAGATTGCGGTGGAGTGAAGCGAAATGTAGAAACGGTTCTATAAAGTCGCCAAAAGATGCAAAACGAGTCAAAGGAAAAGTAGCCTCAGCATGGATATTGGCAGTCCATTTGTCGGTTCTACTCCACGTCAATTTGATCAGCCTTTATCAAAAGAGACTTGCTCAAGGGACCAAAGGCAAACATACCGGCGGATTTGCACTATTATCCCAACCACCCACCCCGCACTTCGGTAGGCCATCCCTTTTACTGCTTTCCCACGTCACAGCAGTCTTATCGAAGTCGAATGCAATAGGCCAACTCTGGTAGTCTGGAGGTGGTGGTGCAGGTGGTGGCGCAGTTGACGTATGATGTATAATTATCGGTGGCGGTGGTGCGAATAACGGATCACGACGCTCTCGATTATCAAACGATATATGCCGTTTGGTTGGTTTGTCAACTGGAAAATCGATTTCCATCCTCGCAGATAGCCGGTTACTGCCGTCTGGCCCGATCGTGACTGTCCAGCCCCAGGGTGTGTTGTAGGGGACGGGAGATCCTACGTTGCCACTGCTATCTGTAAAAGTGATTTCTCCGGAGATAACTGGATCATTGAGCTTGAATTCTCCGACGGCCTCAAGGATATGGACATTGCAGACGCCTTTTGAAGGAGCGGGAGGAGGTGGCGGCGGCGGTGTAGAAGAGCTGGTCAATGCAGGTGGAGTAGATATTACGGAAGACGATCCTATATTGGTTGTTGTAATCAGCGTCGAAGAAACAGAAGACACAGAGCTAACTGTAAAGTCTGGAGGTAAGGTATATGATCCAACGCATTTTGAGTAATCGATATTGGTGATGGTCGAATCGGAAAGTTGGGAAAGTAGACATTGTTGTTCGTCTATCCAATTAGGTGCTGGTTCCGGATGGTCGAACAATGACATTGGCGTTACTGTGGCGTTCGCAGTGACGGCTGTCGTTGATGTTACTCCGGCCTGTGAGCAGGCACTGATGGTCGAGCACTGCGTGATGTAACTTTGCGTACTACTTCCTGAAACAACATAGGTTGCTTTACACTGAGGCACTGCTGTCACACTACACGAAGAGGAGCTCGAGGAGGTAGATGCAGTCGCCAAAGAAGGTGAAGCAGTAGTCGCTTTCGAATTCATGGTCAATTTCGAAATAGTGGTCGCCTTTAAATTGGTGATCGCATTCGAATCTGTGGCCATTTTCGAAGCTGATTCAGACGGACCTCCGTCCGTAGGATCCGGAGGGAAGCTGTCGGGTCTTGGAAACACTTGAAAAGAGACCCAGCTGGGTAACTTTTCCTTCCATACGGGTAGCACTATATTACAAGCTGCATCTAAAATTCCTTCGGCAGCATTGCTGGCGTAGTTGATGACTGCGCCTAGTAAACCGCCACCAGATGGTTTTGGCAGTTTAGCGCATTTGTCTTTTGGGATGTTAACCTTGACAAAAGGTACTTCGGGGCTATCGTGGTCATTGGGGTCGGGATTCTTTACTTTGACTGTGGGAAATGGACTTAAATCCGTGATGCTAGGAATGAAGAACCCCATATCAGTGAACAAGCTCATCACTGGCTCCGGTGTTTCAGTCGATTTTCCGTTGAGTTCAGAGAGCCCAGAAAGGAAGAAAATGGAAGTGGGTACGCTAAAGGTCGATGTAACTATAGGCGTCTGTGTTGGAGTCTCCATCCAGAAAAGAGAAATCTCGCTGTTGACATCGGTGGTGGTTGTATTGGACTGTGATGTCGTAGGAAAGCTGGAGATTGACAAACCAGTCTGATTCAAAGATAATGAAGCATTGGATGTAATAGTGGTCAGATATGCTCCAGTTAGGGAGCTAGTGTGCGTGGGATCAACAGTGGTATTAGGCTGCGATGCTCGAGAGGTTACTGAAGAGTTCAGCATTGATGCGGTTACCGATGTTTCAATCTCGGAAAAAGTTCCTGTTGTTGTTCCATACGAGGGAGCCATGCTAGATCCAGATGGCGACGTCATTGTTCCGGATATTCGGTTTGTAGAATTGGACGCACCTGTGCCCGTGGAGGATGCGGCCGTTACAACAGACGTGAAGGGTGCCGTGCCGTTTGCGCTTGATGCAATAGCTGTCCCGATTCTGACAGGTAAGCTCAAGCCGGTAATTGGATAAAGTGGGGATATTGCAGGGACCGTGTCTTTCCTTGCCACATGCTTATGTGCTGTTGAGTCCAGATCAAGTAGATTTATATCTACGCTTTGCATTCTTCGGATCGGTCTCCAGGTGACGTCCACGAGTATAGCATTTGCTGGAGTTAAACGAAAGCTATATGCTTTAAGGGCTGAGGTGGATCCATCCGCATTAATCCTTCGCTGCTTGTCTTTCAAGAATCTACAGCCTGACAATAACATAAGTGCCTGATACAATTTGTTAGATGGCTGTCTCACCTAGAGCAGAGTACGCCCACGAATCTAGATCACGTATTAGCGGAGAGAAACCTCAGGATCCTGTTGGGAGGCATCCACTTACCGGCATTCTTATATCCAGCCACCCCATTACGAATAGCGTAACAATTCTTCCAGTTGTAACCATTATTGACGGTTGGGTCCTGACGATCAAATGTGTTGACCACTGAGTTCGAGTCATCGTTAGTGTCTATCGTCCGGTGGATAGCATGAGACAACTAAGAAAAGTTAGAGCAACTTATTTGAGTGGCCTTGAGTTCTTTTGGGAGATCGGAACAAGTACCTCATGAACTAGGGTATGGTCAAAGAGTGCAAGCGTATCGATTTTACTTTGTTTCATGACTTTGTCGACGAACATGTTTGACAATCTGGAATCGTACAAATTATACCTAATTCGTGTGATAGCATTACCAACGGTCTTGAAATCTGCTACCATCACCTGTTGCAAGTTGATTAGCTAACTTCCGGTATCAAGTAGAAGTCGACAACGTAGCGCAAACCTTTTTGATGTACCAAGGACATAGTTGAATAGCGACAAAGTCATTGGCACGTGGAGGATCAGTAGATGCGAGATTGCCGCCACCTTTTTTGAGGCCATCCGTGACCCCTTTCCAGTTGCAAGATTTGTAATCATCATCGTCCCAGACTTCGTCCGGATGATCTCTATTCCGCCAGATGGTCTGGTCCGTATCCAACGTCTCTTGGTGGAACCTACTTAAATCGCAGTATATTACCTAACCCAAGATTAGTGACATAAAGCCGTGCGCAAACGGTAAAAATATGGCTGATGAAAGCTCTTTGCATACCACATCTCCCTGTCCATAATTACCTCCAGGATTGTAAGCAAAACCATTACCACTCCCAGGATTCCGGTAATTTTGAAGGATAAAGTTTAGGCTGTCTAATCAACGAGGTTAGGACTGTTAGGTGAATTCGAGGGCCGAAAGGATGAAACAGTACTGACTCTTGACATGATGGTATTTGTATCTCTCATTACTAACCGAAAAGTCTCCAAATACCCTGCCTGCTAGGTCCCTAATTTCGGAGTCCGGAAAGCCCCAAATGGCAGTGTTTGGAGCCGTGGTGCTAGGTCGATCTCCGACGGCCTGGTGAGCTAGATCAATCAGTTCGAATGCGCTTCTCATCCCCTGATTTAATGCATCTTGCATCCCTTGACCTAAAAGCTATGAATAAGCAGTTTAAACAAGTGGTGCAGCAGGACTTACTTTGACAGGACGCAGAATCATAGTACCAAGATGCTTCAACTTGGAAGAAACTTCGAGAGAAAATGAGGATTATACAGATATATGGAAAGCGGTACATCATGAACTTGATTTTTATGGTACGGATGACACAGATGTAATAAAGGAGCTTTCATCCAGCTGAAGCCGCGAGGGATGGTCACTAAGCTGAACATTATTCTCCTCATTATATACAATGAGACTTTAAAGAACAGATTGACAAATAGAGAAAGGAGCAGAGCCAGACGACCACCGTCTGAACCAGAAAGTCCTTTTGTATTTTTAGAACATAGTCTGTTCAGCGTGGCCACTACCTACGAGACTTTTGAAAAATACTGTGTCTAAATTGAATGATATATGTGGCTTTCATGTCCGGAATTCGAGGAGACTTACGCCGTCGCCATGCATTGAGATGTGTTGGAGGCTCTGGCGGCGTAGGAAATGTCTTCATTGAAATGAGCGACTCTAAAGCACAGAATAGCTATTACGAAAGCGCGTCAAGGAATGGAAAACTGGGATCTAAAGCACAGTTCATTATCTTCAAGGGCCGAAAGGGGTTGCCTCTACGACTTTGATTGTCTAGGGCTCTTTAAGAGCAGGTCAAGTATGGCACGAGATTGGAAGTGCTGCTTCGACCAACAGCTATACTTATGCTTAGCAGTGCGGCGTGAGCGGCATAGCGGGGTCGTTGGATCGCAAACGAAGTCCGTAAGGAGCGTGGCTGCTGTGTCCTCGTCCGAATAGCAGACAGGCATTACTAGCCAGATCAGTATTTGCAGCTCATTGAATGGCATTAACATGCAAAAGATTCAAGCTATTAAGCTAACACTATGAAACAGCTGACAACAGATCCCCGGCATAGTGCAAGAACCTGCGGCTTGACCACGTGACCCATATATCCCAGCTTCGCCTCTGAAGAGAGAGGATCATAGCAAATGTGAACGAACTAACTCCTATCTGGCCTCAAGTTGATAGTTAGAGGATGAATGCTTATTTAAAATGCACTTAGCGGATAATCAGTGTTCATGTTGTAAGGGTGGGAGGCAACCGCCGTGCCGCAATTCAGTTGCGTTACCCAACAGTTACGAACTTAAAATCACGCCAACATGGCACGCAGTATTAAACATCTGTCTCGTCTTCCCTAGGCTGATACGTTGCAGATTCTGCTTAGCCAGAATTTCTTACCCACCTATATTTTCCCTCCCCAGCTTCCTACCAAGCTTATTCTGGATAGCCCTACTCCCAGCTCGTTCACAATTCCGAGACATCAGATGGAAACGACTGAAGAATGTGGGTTTTGTTGGAAAGGCAACTGTGGTCAAGATCATATCAGAGCTTCTTGCGAAAAGATAATGCTAACGATCGGTTTTGTTTTAATTTTTCTACCTTTCCGTACAGTCGACCGAAGCTGCCTATTCATCAAAGATCTGCCCGATCGTTGGAGGAGATACGAAGATCGCAAAGATTGCTTGAAATGCTCAGAGCGATACAAGAAAGAGAAGATTGCGAGCGAGAAGGCTTTTTCTCGGTATCGTGAGCAGAAACCGCAACCCCTCAATCGGCGCCCAAGTCACTCCCTCACTATACAGCTCGACGGCGGCCATTCGCAGGCATGGACCTTTGACGACGACCGAAAGAAAGTTCAAAACGCACACTCACCTTTGGACCGTCTGCGAGTGGAAGTCCGCGCTAAAATTTGGAGATCCGTCGTAGGAGGCCATGATATTGGGCTTTATCGACTAAACGGCCGGATACACCATGTTCTGCTCAACCCTATTCCTATTGGACATCGTGGCATATATGAGGCCGATCCACCCATAGACACGGCCCCTAAACGACCACCTGGAAAAAGCCGAAATAGATTAATAGCTTTATTGAAAACTTGCCGTTTTATGTAAGTCTGAACCCTTGGCTAGTTTCTCTCCACTAACTTCTTTCAAGATATTCTGAAGCGGTAGTTCTGTTATATACAAGCAACACCTTCGTTTTTCTTCAAAACGATGTCATATTTGACCTACGCTCGACCGTTCTGCCCCATAGGTTCTCTTCAATCCGATCTGTTCACTTGCATTGGCAATTCAGGGATGCGGAGTCATTCCAGAAGGACGCCCTTGGCAACGCCCGAGTCAATTTACCTGCGCCTTGGGACATCGGCACATGGAAAACTGCAGCTGAACTACTATCTACTATGCCATCCCTCGACCACATTTCCCTCTTCATCCAGGGGCCCTTCATGCTCACCTCCGACCTCATCAGAATGCTAGAACCGCTTCGATCGATCCAGATTGCCGAGACCCAGTCATTCGTGGTTCGAGTTCCATGGCCACAAGTCATCTTCAAATCTGGGAATGACGCCATCGACAGAAGTATGGAAGACGAGGGCTTCAATTTCCGCGTTGTCCGACCCGAGGCTATTAAGACCGTGTATTCATCACGACTTAGGTTGATATCTGACGTTGATACAGGACCTGAGCTTGGTTGGAGGCAAGGGGTTATGTTTATTCCGACGGAGTGTGAAGAAGATGGTATTCAAATGAAAAGTTACATGGTCTTTACACCGAGACCGAGAAGGTTCTGGAGAAGCTGAGGTGATTCGACCTCAATAGTGGTTTTATCGTTACTCGTTAGTCATTTTCTGAACAATTCTCCAATGGAACTCGTTCTAGTAGATATTTAGGATGTGACCTTTCACAGACTCGTGCTGTGATATACTCTGTAACGAGACTGCGGCGCTAGTGGATGGTGCGACGACGATCGAATCCTTTCAGAACATCAGGTCGTCAACAGCCACTCTGTAGCCTAAGATAATCCAGAACAACCACGGGCAACAACACATTCCCGAGAATAACTCCACAAGTCTTATCCAATGAATGAAACATGTTCCATTCACGCCTTGAAATATGATTCAAACGTACTTCTACATGAGACACAAAATACTCTCTTCGTTCTCCTTACTCCTCATCTTCACATTCATCATCGCAATGGCAGATATTCCCCGAGACTCTATACGTAGTCTTCTCAACCTCTTAGAAGGCACGATATGGATGGAATGGCCACCGCACCAAAAGTTTCTCGCCGATCCAATGTGGTACTACACTCTCGGCCAGGACTTATTAGAACAACGCAATGTATTCGACAACTCGACCCTTAGCCCTAATGCACAAGTCGCGCAAGTCTCAGGAAGTCTTCCCGAGTTCCCGGACTATGACCTCGGGATCATGTTCTGAGCCGCCGTCAAGGGCTATTGGATATCCTTACGCGATTAGGTTTCTGCTGGAAAAAGGCGCCAACCCTTTGCTACATGCAGCTGCTTATCAAGGAAAGTGGGGTACGTGGACTTCAATTTGAAGGACGGCATCAGGGGAACACCGATTATTCGGGCATCATGGGGCGGGAGGGTAGACGTTGTCCAAAACCCTCTTGAGCACGGAGTGAATCCAGGAATAAGGCAGAATGGAGATGGCAATGCGTTGGAGTTTGCAGCTGGGAATGGGCCCTCAGTGGAGGTTGTGAGCTTGCTTGTGGATTGGGTGAAACAAAAGATATGCATCCAGCTAAATTCATCACGATGACTGCAATTTCTGCGGCACAAAATTTGGAGATAGCGATGGACCTGCTCCAAGAAGGAGGGTTCCCACAAGATGACGATGATGGGTCGTGGAAAGGCGATCGATTGAACCCCAGAGCGAAGACTTACGATCGAAGCGCTATCGAGAGTATACCTTAGCGCGGATACTATTTGCTTGTTGATGAGCTACCTATCTCGTACTGGCGAGAATGTAGTCCTTCAACTATTCCAACTTTCAAAGAAAGAAGAGACAATCTTACTCAAAATATGATTCGAGCAGCAAGAAATGACAACATTGAAGTTATTGAACTCTTCCTAAACACCCTTTTCCTTTCGCCTCGAGCCTCATGCAAGTTCTCCGACACCTCTATTCCAGATCCGATCTGCAGCGTTCTCTTCCTCTTCTTCCCGGCTCGACATGGCAGCCTTTACTCCAACAAGACCCTCCTCGAGAGATACGGCGCATATGTATATCACATCAAGACGTCACACAACTCCATACCTCTGAACATTGCCACAGTGAACAGGTACATACACCTAATCCGTTATTCCCTCGAATACCACATTCCGGACAGGCATCTAGTGAGCGGCCGCAACAGTAACGGTCTTACGGCACTCTTCATGGCAATCAAAACGAACGACACAGAAGCCTGTAGAGTGCTTCTGCAGTAGGGAAGACCCGTAGAGAGTATTGAGGGGCAATGGGAGCTATAAACCCAATAGCATCCGGCCAAACTGTGGTTGGCGGTGGGGAAGCTGCCTCGAGCTTCTATGAGATTGTGGAGGAGTGAAGGTCGAGCCACGCAAGAGTTTGAGAAAAAATAATGGGCTCCATTACTTCAGAAGTGAGCGAAGAAAACAGAAACTTGTCAGCGAAAGTTCACGTGAGGAAGAGCGACGAGGAATTGTGTCCACCGGAGGGTGAAAGGCAGTTGAAAACGGAAGAATCATATTAGGGTATTAATCTTGCGATAAAATGAACGCTCTATCGAAAAAAAGGTCACCTTTCTCTTTCCAGCTCCTCAGACTAGGAAGTATTCACTTCCTGACTCTCCTCCAAGGTCCACCGAAGCCGGCGTTGATCCCATTCCCTGCTTTCCCTACGAATGAATCTTGTTTCTTTTCATTCCCACTTTCTCCTCCCTTATCCTGCCCATCTGAACTATCTTTCTTTCCACCAGACTGCTCAGTCTCAATCCACCAATCATCATCATCTGCTTTCTGTGTCCATTCAATAACGATCTCATCCCCACGATGGATATCCAGGTCCCCAAGTGCGTCTGCATACAAGGTCATAGGCACAGTAGGACAATTGCGGAATTCATCTGCATCAACAACTTTCCACGTCTGTACGGCAAGGGGTGAAACGAGGCAGAAGTGAACCTATATCGAACGATGCATTAGCCGGATATCTACACATTACTTCATCGATGGCCGCTGAAAGGCTTGCATAAGCTCCACGGAGGTAATCGATCCACATACCTCGCGAACCTCCATAACATCATCATCCCAATTCCACGGAAACGCCGTAGGCATAGTGAAGTTCAAGAGAAAAAGTATCATCATGAGCCCATAGCATATATACTTCCACACACTTCGCTCCCTCTCATCTACTTCAGCCCGCTCATCCCAGTTTCCTACAGTTTTCTGCTCCTCGCTATCAAGGGCTTCGTATTTTCCGCATTCTAGCTTATCGTCCTCAGAAGCAGGGCGGTTTTGTGGATGGAGAAATGGAACCGCGGAAAAGTTCGGGAAGGGGAAGTGTGAGGAGAGTTCTGCTGAGCTACGCGGTGTGTAGGCTGGAGTCGAGGTTGGGAGGAAGTACGTTAGGAAAGACGCGCGGGGAAGGGGTTCGGTTGCCATCGTGAGTTGATGAGTTCGCTTCCCGGCTCGGCGCTTTTGGGAATGCTTGGTAAAGAAGGGCCAATGAGAAATCAGGTGGGACAGTAAAGATCGGTTCCTTCGCTTGGTGTATCGTGACGACGCTGTGCCTGCTCTCCGCCAGCAAAACGCTCGGCGGTAGTACGGAAAGAATGAAAGAGGTGATTTGGAGAACTCATTGTGACGATGTGGATGTTTCGGATTCCTTTATGTGTTCTCTTTGTCGTGGATGTTTGCGGAAGAAAATTGCTACTTCAATTAAAACACTTTCGCAGTGCTGAATGAAGATGTGTGCGGAGGTGTTGGTATATGGATGCGGAAGTTATTAGGGGCGCGAGGTCAGGTGGAATGATGTGGCTGGTGGTTGGTGGTAGTAGGAATGTGGAATGCCGGAGCGGAGTGTGGAATGCGGATGTGTGGGTGTCGTGGCTGGTGGGAATGTGGCACAACCTTCCGATATGAGGCGTTCTGCAACTTCATTCCTTTACTCTTCGCAGCATTGAGCTAGGTTTGCGCAGATTTATCCAACTACACGCCACGTGGAGGCAGTGTCGAGGCGCATTGAGCAAGCGTCGACCAGTATCAAGTCAGCATCCAGCCAGCATTTAGCCAGCATCGGATCCGCTTTAACCAGTCTAAGCAAGCTTCGCAGCATGTCTTCCACATCAAGGATTTCTTGCCTAGTAGTTCCTTCATAAGGAACCTCTATGAGTTCCAGTCTCCGGATTGTTTAACGTGGTGGAACAACGGCATCGAAGCCCAGTCGAATCCACTCTTCAACGATTGGGAGGTTACTGGGAGCATCCGGCTGTATACCGTATCGTTTACGAAAGTGTTCGTCTTCCTCCACAGTCCCATACATATCAGGAACGATGACGATCTGCCCATTGACTCGGGCATTCGTGGGGCACGGTGCCAGGTTTCTCCTTGCTCGAATCCAAGAAGATATATTCCGTTTCCATTCCGTGTCGTTTGCGAAATCTGTGTCGTATCTCAAATACCCTTCATCACCATAACTCCAGCCTTTAAGTCGTAGATGGATTCGAAGCTTCCAGTATATGGCACATATCACAGCTAGCTCGTTCATTTGTGCTTGGGGGATGTCTCTAACAGGGAAGATAACTCTGCGGAGGCTCTGACGAATACGAACCGGTGTTGACCTGAAGAACCTAAGGAAGTGGTCCGGCGTCTGGAAGCAAATGACATTGGCGGAGATGAAATTCTCGACATGCTGCAGTTCATCGTGAGTCTGACGGCAGACTAGACTCAAAGCATTCACCGGCCCGCTGTCTTTGTTGCAGAAGCGTAGAGTTTTATGTTTGGACCCCGCTTGGAGGTGGAGACCCCTGGGTTCGATGTTCGCGAATTGAAAAATCTTTCGGCGTATTTCCATTGGCAAGGTCATCAAAGTCGCTGGCGCTCGGTACGTATGTTTATTTGTGACCGGGTCAAACATCGCAATAGGCCCTTCCAACGACGCGCGAACTTTCGCCAGGTCATTCGACTTCCTGAGCCTCCTCTTCTTCATTGTAACATTGAGGTCAATCGTCTGGTCAACGTTTACACTTCTTTTCTCCAGGATCTTTATACCATCTTCATCTTTCGTTTCACAGGGTAAGTCCTCGGGCTCCATTTCTCTTGCATTCCGTTTTCGCTTCGAGCCGGGTGATCTTGGAAGGCAAGCTGGAAACAAGTTTTTGGGACGTAGATAGTGGAGGGTGTTACACTTCATTTTCAGAAATCGAATGAAGCAGTTAATCGCCGGCATAGCAGATATCGTTTCTTCGGCCTTAAGTTTCGGAAGGACGGAAAACTGGGACGCACTCATACAAGTCCAGGCTGCACTGCCAGCACGGGAACTATTTTGAGGAGGTAATTTTCGTGTACGTATATAGTTCTCACCGTCATATTTCATACACATTGGTACACGTTTTGGCTTCGGATCGGATCTATCTGATATTGGCGTCCATTTCATATAGACATGGACGATAAGGAAGACGTACCCAGAATTGGTCATAGTAGTCGAGCACCTCACTAGAAAATCTATAAAACTGAGTCGCACTTTGTACACCTCACTCGCGGCGTAGAAAATGCTTCGGAAATCTTTGTATTTAGGTAGGCTGGAGAAAAACGTCGGCCATATTCGTCTCTCGAGCACGACTTTAGAATAGGGCAAAGGTCTGGTGAGGATAGAGTCAGTGGAAAGGTTTCAAAGTCAGGGAAACAATCAAAGCCAGACCTTCTGGTTGCCTCCCAAAGCTTGTGAGTCAAGCTACCATCCCGCCCAAGGATAAACCTCTCTTCTTTGACCATTGTTGTTCCACATCCAAGTACACGTTTCTTCAGTGGTGATTCTGAAGGCTCGAAGGAATTGTTGATCGGGTCAGATTCGCGTTTTCGTTTTGGATAAGGCATCTTGGTGGTGTTGGTTTGAGGACTTTGCTTGTTGGAAACAAATAACGGAGGTAGTGTGTACGAAGAAAAGCTTTTTAAGTCAGCGCGTGAGGTGATTTCAGCTCGGGTGCACCAAGCGCCGCTGGTGACCGTGCTCAAGGTAAGTTGGTGAAGGTTATGAGGTGAGTGAAGCACCTCTTGGCAAGCGATGATATTCACGAATGGCAAGACGGCTTCAACACAAGAAGAACAGGACACCGATGAGGTTTTGGATTAGACCTTACATTCACGTGGATCACACGATCTCATCTTTTTCAATGAGGGTCGAAAAAATTAGACATCGAAAGTCCCTTAAGACCCGGGAACCTCAACATGATGGATTACGGTAGGGCTGGGCCAGTTTGTCCCAACAGCTACAGAAAAGAAACTGAGAGAGAAATAAATGACTAAAGAGACCCTACGAGCCGCTTCAGGTGCTCCAGATTCTATTTGCACGTCAAATTCAGTGATCGTGACGTGATTAGGAAAGAAAAACACAAGTCAGATCACACGTCTCAGAGATGGCATCCCATTTCTTCCTCAAGGCGAGCTGTCGAGCGAGACGGTCCGTCAGATACCATTCACACACCAGCCCAGAGCGACCTGAAGTTCGGAGTTGGTCAAGTTCCTGAAAGTGTCCTCGAGGGTAACAAACGATCTCTTGAGAATCATGGGAAAGTATCTCCAGGTCCGAGCGGAGTTTTGGACAAGATATTGGGACACGTCTTCTTGGAGTTTGCGTCCATACCGTAAGAAGTCTTGGACAACTTCACTGTTGTCCTCCCCAAAATCATAATGAGGATGATGCATCCAGTTGTTCAAAATCAAGCGGAACTCCAGATGCGGAAATTCCTGCGAGATCTGATGCATTCTATCGGCGACTGGAGGACGCGTTGAATCCCTCCGACCGTAGGTAGAGTGGTAAAGCGTGACATATTTTACTCTGCTTGCATCGGTTACCGAGCACTTCGCCATGAAGTAACGGAATGATTCCACTGCCACATCCACTACTATCTTCCCAGCACGCTCTTTCTTTGGAACTCTAGCGTTGAAATGTAGATCGTTAACCAAGAACATCAGTCCTGAGGTTTCTTCATGCACCTGCCGACACACAAGAGAAAGGGAGTTTGTTGACCACAGGAGCGTATTTCGAAAGGTTCCAATTCTCTTTTGATCATTATAGACCTTCCAATGCCAATTTATGCCATCCTCATGGTTCAGGGCGTATCTGTAGATCATCATCCGGAGCTCGAGTGGTAGCTTGAAGAAGGGAAACGGCTCTTCTATCATCCAGAAATCACGGAAATAAGTGAGGGCTGAATCTCCCGCTTTCTGTTCCAGAAAACTCCTCTAATGTTAGCTTTGCGACACAGGAGAAGGAAGTGGAATTAACCCACCTGACATTGGTCGGCGACACTTCGAGCGATTCAAGGAAAGATTGTCGAAGCATGTTCCGAACATTCAGGTAGTCGGCAGATGAGGTCAATCGACGTGAAGAGCTCGCGGGAGGCTCATTGATCAAGACTTTATATCGAAAGTTGAATGCATGGTCAGTCAAGGCCGTGTCATCTTCTGGCGGTGGACTGCGCTGTGACGTCTGAACAGCGGGCGGGTCCACCATCGTGACTTAGACGTTCGCCGCTGGATGTTGTTGGGCAAAAGTCAAGGACAGGTTGGGAACGAACTGAGGTTGAGTCTCTGGGTAGTAAGTGAAGAGCCCGAGGAGCAGCCGAAAGCGAAGAGTAAAGATGACGCGCGCTGGCTAGTCAAAAACGCGCTCTCACGTGTCACATCTCACGTGCACGGCGAGTTACAGGATTCAGGTACTTACATCGTACACTACCCGGCTTAAAGATTGACATGGAGATGAAAGCTGACCTGATATTCTTGGATTCATCGATGTCTGTTTATCGTGGCTGATGATTCATTTGCGACAAACTTTAATTTTAAAACCTTACTCGGGACATAATGCAAAAACTTGACCAGGCTACTTATACAATAGCGCTCGAACTCCGTTCACTATGGGTTTCAACTTTCCGCGTAAGGGAGCATCGATGGCAAGACGCGGTAGACCAAGCCTAGCATGCGAAAATGTCAATGGTATGGAATAGCCAAGCTATGAAGCTCTGAAAGAAAGTAACCCATACTAATGTCCAACCTAAAGTGGCTTCATTCTTTGTCTCCGTCCCTCAAAATCATCGCTCCGCCATCGAAACACCCAAAACGCTTCGTACCTGTACTCCAAATTCACGCCGAGGAATTGACAAACAGATGTCCCACTCAAATTCCAAGCAAAGCAGGATTCATCCGCGTGTCCCCAAATTCCAAAACGACTCGGCATCGTGTGGCATACTAAATGCCTGGACGCATAGAGTTCTTGTATGCGGCTGCACCTGGATGTCAGCCGGACTCCTCGAATGTTGGAACGACAGTACCTACAGTCAAAGATGTCCTTGGTTGTAAGATTCTTCGTAGCTTCCTTCCTTTCCTTCTTCACCAACTCATCGGAAGACTTTGAAGAGTCGACTGAGCTTCGAGAGACAATATTGTATAGAGGCAGCTTCCCCTTCTCCGGTTGAAATTCGTTCGACGCAGATTCGGAGGCATTTGGTGGAGTCTTTGTGTCTTTGGGGTAGTCATTGGTGGAAGTGGTGAAGCTGGACATGGTGAAAATGGAGTCTCTGCAAAGGTACGAATGTTAGATGAGGGGAAACTGGAGAATTGGCAAAGGAAGTAGATATTAATTCAATCCTTCAAGTAGATTGGATCTCAATCGTGCGAGCGTTGGAAAGATTTTTTGGTTCGTGAGTAGGATGAAGACGAATCTCGTAGTATGCGGCCGACTTCATATGAATTCCGCACAAAAGCTGATGCCTTATAGGATCGACCTCCTGGTCGCCAGTTTAATCATCACCATGCCGAAAACCGAAGCTACCTTGAATTGCTATCCGCGTTAGCCGATAATTGGTTTAAGAAGATAGACATTATGAAACCATATTGGGGTTGTTTGCACATTAACTTTCGTGATCTTATCAAACGCCGTACTTCGCGTTGGGGTATCAGGCGGAGAGGAGATGGGGAGGAAGTGGAGACGAAGCAAAGTACGGAATTCGGTATTTACGGTGGCCTAGCTATTCAATCTTTGTCAAATATGAAGCTAAACCTTCATTGGTTACGACGGATGAGAAACAATTAGATGTCGAAGATAACGGAGCCTTTTTCGATGATCGAGTTGTTGGACACGACGGGACGCATAAGTCCCCTTTGCCTAAAACTCTTAGCTGAAGAATTTGCAGATTTCCGCCGTTACGAGATCAAAGACTGAGTTAGATGAAGATTTGGTACATGTGGTCTTCCGTTGAAGTATTTCGTGTCGGTTGTCCGTGCTTTTCCTACGGAATTCACCCCGCTGACGTTGAAGCTTCTTGTCGGCACATCCAACATCAGTCCATTGACAAAATGAAATGCGCAATGCGCATTCGCCATCTTACTTTCTTTTGGTGATAGCAACGTAATGGCATAAGCTTCGCTATCTTCTGCCCGCTTCATTAATCTCCGCACGCTGATGGATATCGGAGTCCAACTGCTGATCGTGGAACATTAAGGATCGGCTGTGCAATATGGTGGGCACCGGTAAGCCTTTTATACAGAAGCATCGCTAACACTGACAGACTCGCACAGGTTTTCCGGCCAGGCTCAGGATGTCACACGAAAGCCGAAAGCTGAATACATCTTACCGACGCAATGGGAAACTTCAGTCCTGCGAACCATGTCGCAAGGGAAAGCTTAGATGCGACCATATGATGCCGACATGCGGTAGATGTGCTCGCCGGAAGAAGGCAGACCAATGCGTGTATCATCCAGCTCCGCTCACGAAAGGATTACCCACACCACAAAATTTAGAGACAACTCAGATTAGCCCATCTCCTCCCTATAGCGATTTCAACTCCGTACATACAGCTATCCCGCGCCTAACGGTATACGATGATCCGTCTCCGGTTCAACCTAGAGTACCCCGAGCCAGCAGTCTTCCAGCTCAGCCATGTAGGCATTTGTACAACGGAGCATCATTGAGCTTCCAGCCAACTGCGGGGTTCACGTCGCACTCAGCCATATTGGCCGAGAACGAGAGCATACTCGGAATTAATTATATGGAGTCTGCTCCAATTCCGGAATCCATTTCTGCGGTTTCGCGAATGCACATCGAGAACGGCGCCAAAGTTTTAGCTCTGCTTCAGGACATGCCCCTGTATAACCGTTTCATCGACAAGTGGTTTTCCCTAACTAGAGGGGTCGTTGTTATCGAGCCCATAGTAAAAGAATGGGCAGCAGGCCTTTGGTCTACATACCACAAACCCCTAGAGACCAAGAAGCCAGAATTATTGTTCAAAATGTCAGAAAAAATCTGGTTGAATACAATTCAGCCCCTCAAATTTGATGGCACGACTACTCCTCGTGAATTTGTCGCAATGTCAACGGGTGAGAACCTGCGGTGGGAAGTTGTAGGTATCATATTCTCGGTGATTGGCTGTTTGGCCATAACTCTCCAAGGTACGCCAAGAAACTATTCTACTCCGTATCTTCTTCATGGACTGTCTCCCCTTTTCCGCCTGTAGCAAACCAATGAACCTACCAGTATCACTGTAACAGTGTTCGGGGACGGAAGCTGATTCTGAGGTCATTCTTGAAACCCGAGCTATGAAAGAATGCAGTCACCGTCGTATTCACGTACATAATATTGATCTACGCTAATTAAATTCTGCTGTGTCTTAGATGGGGACCCAATATTCTGTTCCCATGATGACCCACCACTTGATCGCAAGGCCTTGGCATTCAAAGTATGGGATGCGTCGGAAACCTGCCTGACATTCTGTAATGATTTTGACGTATTGAACGATCTATTCTTGTGGCTTCTTTATGAGAATTTGGTTCTTTCATCGGCGTTGCATGCGAAAGGAAGTAAGTACTTTAACATTTTCCTATATCTGTACGAGAAAGTGGGCGGATATCAACTCTCATCAACTGCATTGACTCAATTTATGTAAATGCACTTGGGAAAATTCACATGACCGCACGACCTTCAGCTTGGTATACGCCGTCAAGATTGACTTTACCAAAGCGCAGAGCTATTTCCCTAATTTGCACATACCCACACTCCCATCACTGGAATATTACTGCACCCACGCTTTCGTATGAAGATCTAGCTTCAAATACTCCGACTAAAAAATTCCAGGCTATTTCCATTGGCAAAAGAGCGGCGAGTTAAACAACGCTCTCATCGCGTTTGGCCTGCATCAAGAGATCAGAGTAGACACAGACACCCCTTTCTTCATTGCGGAGTTCCGTAAAAAGGCTTTTATTAGCGCCTATTCCAATGATAAATTCACGGCCGCTTTTGTTGGACGTCCACCTCGACTTACCCGACAATACTGTCTCATCCAGTTACCCCTAGACCTCACCGATAATCAGATCATGTCCGATGGCCTGGATCTGGATGCTGCAATAGCAGACCTCGATAATGACGGCTGGAATCAACGTGGTACTATACAACGGTGTACTTTTGCTCGGATATGGGCCAAAAAGGGAGCCATTATGGAAGATATCCTCGAACTATCCCTAGGAGTAATTCCTCATGCTGATATCGTGGCTCGTGCTGAGGTAATCGAACGACAGAGTATCGAGATGTGGGACAACCTGCCCAGCTTCCTTCGATTCAACCCGGAAAATGGTTGGGACATCGGACGTTCGCCGGTCGAGATGCTGTTTCTGATTTATATTCGACTTGAGAATCTTAACCACCACTTCTTGCTCCAGCGCACGCTGATCAAGAAGGCAAGTACAGATTCTACGAAATTGTTAGCCGTGGCCAGAGAGATGCTGTCAGATGTTCTGATCACCATCAACAATCGGGACTCGATGCGAGACTTTCAACTGGACTTCACTACTATACTATGTCTCCATGGTTTGCAAAGCGCTGCAGTCATTGCGGTCGAGCTTCTTCACCAAGAACAAAATCCTGGGTGCACATTGAATCCTTTACCTCGCTCGGACACTATACAAGATCTAAGCGTCGTCGTGGCATGTCTAGGAAGCATACGTCACGACAGTGGTTGTTATTCCATTTGTGAACGAGGGCATAAGTTTTTGAAGCGGATCTTAGACACCATTCTCTCACCACCAGCCCTTGTCCACTCAAATTCGAGCGTTGCCGAACTGAATGATCCGAGCCTTTCGACGCCCTTATTCCAGACTGGAACCGACGGAGACTTCATGAGGTGGCTTGAAACAATGGAATGGGAGCAAGAAAGCTGGACAACTTTTAATTAAGAATATGGGAAGATGGAAGATCGCGAGATGTAGACGACCTTCAAGTGGATTCATGCCGTATCGCACGTATTAAATGAGATCGTCGCAATCCCGTCACCTTTTCCCACCGCGCTAGGTCCATCTCGTGACTAACTGCTTCCTAAGCTCCGCCATTTAGATCTGGTCTCTTAAGTCATTTAACCCCCCTCTGGTCCCAGTCAGGATATCGTTAAAATGAACGGGGGACCGCATCCACTATCGCCCAACATAATCTCGACCAGCAGTTGCGCTTCGCCTCCTTAGACTTCTGACCCTCTCTCGCCAGCTTCATGCTTCCCATGCTTCCCTCCGACGAGTCTTCCTCGATTGCCTTCGAGTAATCTCCATTGGCTTTCTTGTGGGCATCTTTCGCCTCGCCCGCGCCCTCCTCAATCTTCCCCTCGTCCCCATTCCCATCCACAGTCACGTCCAATTCCACACCCACAACCTCTCTACACCAAACCTTCAGCACCTTCCTCTGCTCCCTCCTTTCCATCTCGCGAAACCCCTTCCTAAAATCCTTCTGCCTCTCAACCATACTCATTCTGTTCTCCGCCTCAGCCTGCTCTTTCCCTTCCATCACCACATCACCTCTCTCGCTATCCTCCTCATGCTCCTCGGCCCTCACCTCATCACTTTGCGTGGTGTCTGGACTTTGGGAAGACCCCTCAACAGCCACCCAATACTTCCAATATCTAAACACCTTCATCGCAATACTCTCATTCCTCATCACCATCAACAATTCCCTCCAATCCGGGGGCATCGGCATGAGCTCCAGATCTTGGAGCTGGGCGTTTAAGTGTTCGCGCGCTTTTGTGAGATGCTGGGCGGAGGTTGGGTTTGGAGAGCGTAAGTGGGCAGGAGGAGGGAGAGTGGGTGATGTAGTACCGGGCGGGAGAATGGGGGAAGGAGGGCCAGCACTATTGAAAGACCGGAATGAATCAGGTGTAAATGGATCTGACATTCTGAGTTGGAGTCGAACGTGCGCTGGCATCGGAACAGTTATTTTATTTTCGGCGCACTCTCCCAGGCAACTTTCTGGCCCATGGTTTCTACCCGTATCTTCAGTAACCGTGTCCATATTGGTTTTGCGGTGCAAGTCGACTCGAGTTGAAAGTGTTTTATCGGAGGTGGGTGATTTAAAAGTTGGAGTTGGAGTTTGAATAGGCTTTTGAGTACTCGGTGACTTGATTGGGTTTGAATATGCGGGTTTTGTCTCTTGGATTGGGGTTTTGTAGGTTAAAGTTCACCTTGGATCTTCCCACGGTTTTTCGTTCACGTGACCCTCATACCCTCACTTGTGAACCTAGGTTTGTCGCTATATGAATCACTTCTAGACGAAATACTGATTCACCACCACCTCCTCCTTAAAAGCCCGCACGGAGAAAATACAAAGCATAGATCTCTGCGTGAGCATAGGTGATGTCACGAGTCATCAGAGTTTCAAGAGAACCATGGTTTCGCACACCCACACCTTATGCAGTAAGTAGACGTAGAAGTACATTCAATAGGGTTATAGAGGACTACTGAATAGACTTCATAGCCGAATGAAACATGTCACCCCTCCGGCACCGAGTCCCTTGTCTTGCTTTTCCACCTCCCCTGACCTCTTTCGATTCAAGACTTTCTTCTCTAGTATGTACGACCGTACCAAGAGGACTATGAGGAACGGGGGGCAACTGCGGGGAGTTCATTCAACGGAACCAATATTCCCAATACCTTTTGAGATGCTCCGGAGTTCGACCTCGCAAGGATGGGTCGCTCTAGGAGTTGTGAGGTAACGGACGCGAACCTTCCAAGTGTTTCAAGCGACGGATAAACTCAGTGGTTACGATCTCAAAGAAAGAAAAATTCTTGCGGGAGTTTGGCCGCACAGGTTCTTATGCGGTTATGAAGATGCTGTACTATACTAGCCCAAGATATGAGTTCGCTTGGCAGAGGCTCAAGAGAGAGACTAAGAGGGTGGAAGGGATGATTAGCTACCTTGCTATGCATGAATCAGCAATGGCTAAGTATAGGATAACTTAGAACTCCATGGAAGTTCGACGGTGGAATTAAGGTTATGTGGGATAGTGTGAAGCGGGGAACGCCAAATGCTCCGGGATGCTCAACGTTAACGAGGCATTCATCCTATTACACCAGATTCAAAGAGACGTTGAGTATAGCTGTTATGCCATCGTACAAAGCGAGTCAGGGGATATTTGGATGCCAGGTTAGCTGATTAAGTCATTCCTCATTCATCCTATCCGAGATTCACCCACTCAGTCTTTAGGATCACCTGAAACATCGTTCCCTCAACCAGTACCCCACCTAAGAGCCTCTACTACATCCCATTACGCGATATAGGAGGAGTAAAAAGACCGATGAAGACAGAGAACCATTCATTGCGCTGCTTCCACGCAGAATGGATTGGCAGCGAATACGCCTTGTGGATCAGCTTGCTTCCTGATCTGCTGCAGCTTCTGGTATGTAGCGGGGTCGTAATAATACTGCCAAACATTCTTCATATTCCAATCACCATAAGATCCCCAAAGAAGACGGCGGTCGTCCTTGCTAAAGCGAATAAGGGACCCACTATCATTTTCAGCCTGCCATTCATCAGCCTTCTCCCGAGTGCCTTGGTAGAAGACATCCCAAGTGCCCCCCACAGTGGTGTCTCTCCAGCTATAAGCCGTGCCGTCATTGGCATTCTTCCAAAACATTGAATCTGTTCCGCCCATGACCTGCAACTGCGAGGACACCCAGAGGCCATTTTTCTCATGAGAAAGAACTTCATCGATGCGCCCGGAGAACCAGTCGGACCAGCCGTCTTTGGAAAGCGTGGTCGACTTGGTCGTGTTGGTGCGCTTGACGTATGGGTGGGGGTATTCGCGATCGCTTCTGAAGAGCCACCATGATGTGATTTGGGACATGGGACACCCTGGAGGGGTCTCCTTGCTGAAACTTAAACCACAAGGAACATTCTTGATTCGGTTGAACAGGTCCGGTGAGTAAACGTCCTTCCCGAAATTGACCCATTGCGCATATACAACGATGAGTGCGTACTTAAATTTCAGCAGATCCGTCACGTTCTTGCCGCCGTCGTAGACTTCGTTTGGCAATTTCTTCTTCAGTTCGCTTTCTGAGCCGGGGAAAATGTCCAAAAGGTTCATCTGCCTACTGACGATGTTGACGGTCATGTCGTAGTTGCGCTCGAAATTCGGATCTTCTCCCTTCTCCACGAGAATGTCAAGAAGGGATTTCAACGTCTCCCGATTGTAGAAGAAAGCCATCCATAGCCCCTTGGAATCTTGATGCTTCCGATCCTCTTGGACTTCGACCGTGAAATGCGTCAAGACTCCCATGTTGCCAGGGCTGCCACCAAGAAACCCGTAGAACAAGTCGGGATGGGTTGCTTTGGTGACCTTGACCACATCGCCGTTGTGGTCTACAATCTCAAGTTCAACAATGTAATCCCCAAGGAGGCCAAACGATCGAGCAAGCATTCCATACCCGCCCGTCTGGACATGCCCTCCAAGGCAAACCGTGGCGCACTGGCCTGTTGGTAGGAAGACACCGTTGTCCAAAAGGAAGTCGTACAACTCGGACAAGGTCCAGCTAACACTTGATCTGATATAGACCTTGTCGTTGACAGTATCACGAATCAGTTGCAGATCAAGCTTTGGGCGTCGGAAGGTAGGCTTCAAGTCCAACTGGATGCCATTGGGGCCAGTTGAGGATGCACCACTGTACTGGTGGCCTCCAGTTCTGATGGCAATCGGCTTGCCAGCTTGGCTGGCATTCTTCACAACGTTCTGGATATCCTCGATACCTGTGGGCTGCAAAATTTCTCCAGGGTTCATGTCACGCTCCTGTCCATAAGTGGATGTAGCGTACAAGTTATTTGCCCGTGCATAGGACGCTGTTCCTGGTGTGAACTGGTTGCCTTGAAAACCTGGATCGAGACTCATGGTGAATTAACAAGTTTTCGCTACTTGGCTTTGGATTGCTAACGATGTTGAAGAAGCAGTGACTGGTCTTCCTCAGCGATCGAGGCATTGTCCAATTATATATACGATCGAGCATCTTTTCGGGAGGTCATATTTATTGGAGGCGTGCTCTTCATTCTCAATCCACTCTCAAGAGCATGTAAATACCACACGTGACGACTCGCTTGTGTGGACGACTCGCTTGTGTGGTACGAATGCAGACACACGCGCTTTATCATTTGAGTAAAGATTTTCTCCAAATGCAAGTCTGGTGCATGCCAATACTCAGCCGCCAATCAACGGCCCAATCATCAAGTCATCCATCCTGCTGCATGTGACATGGCGAGCTGGGTACTTTTTGGGCACGCAGTTCATACAAGCCACAGATGGCTTTCCCATTCTCTTCAGCCAGCCGCTGGATCATTCAACTAGATCGACCTTATTTACTAGACGATGTGGCGCGCTGAGGTTGGGTCGAGAACCAGTTCGGTAATGTACCTAGGTAGGTATCCTCGAAGCGAAATCTGGAGCTGCATTGTTAGGAAACCGCTTGCTTTCAGCCAGCCCAACGACCACCAAAGTTCAGCACAGCGTTCAGCTCAAGCCCAAGCTCAAACTTCAATTCGAAGATCAGCTAAGCAGCCTCTTCCTTAAAAGGAAATAGCGGTGAATGCCGTCTCGTTATGCAATCACGTCTTTGCGGGTATCCCCGCAATGCAGTTCAACACACAGAAAGTTGCATTAGCCCTGACCCCAAGTGCATCGCTGGAAGATGGACTGCTGCGGCCCGGCGGAAGAGGTATCTTCGAACTATATCGAGCCTTCTGCTGATAGCGCCTCGTGTCAGCTGAATTAGTAAATGCTGAGAGCTAACTGGGTCTGCCAGTGTTCATTATCAATATAAAAATGACCATTTCAGCTTTTCTTTCGATAAGTCCAACTTTGAAAAGATTTTCTGCTCATTTCATTCCTCTTACGAACTACTCTATCATTCGAAGCTCTCAAAATGGCCCCCAATGACACAACAGAACATCAAGGAATTGATCTATCACCTGACTTTCAGTATGGAGAGGTAGACTTTGCTCCTGACCCACTCCCTAGAGAGGACCCACCACCACCGTTAGGAGTCCTAGATTACTTTACAGGAACTTTCGCCGGGCCTGGTTTCAACACTATTTTCCGTCCAAATAGCGTTGCACCAACAACCACAACATTCAAGAATGCGGTGGTCCCAGCTCCACCCGCGCCGCCTAATGTCGCCGTCCTTGAGTTGAACCTGACGACGGAGGAACTGTCGTTCTCCAAACCACTGGGCAGCGTCCCTAACCGAGGACTTAATACGCAGAACGATATATTCCTGAATGGCGTCTCCTACTTGCAGAGCGTCAGTAACGTGACCAATACTGCCACTGGAAAAGCCGACGGCCAAAAAACAGGTATTCACACGGAAACGGGCTTTTGGATGAACGTGCCCCCCACCACGACGAATCCAAAGCTAGGAAATACACTAGTTCGCATGGGCTCAATCCCCCACGGGACCACCATCAATGCCCAGGGTGGGCCTCCGGTTACGACCCATGCAGCACCAGATATCTCTGCAAGATCCATTACGCCCTTCACGATTGGAAATCCAACCGACCTGAAAGTCAAGGACAGTCAGACAGCAACCAACATTAACACACCACGTTTACCACAAGATCTCAGCCCTTTCATTGCCCAAGGCACCATCACGCAAGACATGCTCACCAATCCGGCGATTGTCCTGACCAACATCAACAAGCAGATCAACATCACAGAGACGCTCACATTTTCCGTCACAACAAATTCTGCGCCAGCTGAATCCGGCGGCGGCACAGCCAACATTGCCTTCTTAGTAGGCCAAGACCCCAGCCTCGGCCCCAACGCGAACGCAATCGAGATGGACGCCACATTCTGGGTCGAAACAGTGCAGGCCGAAATCACAATTCAATCGTACGTCCCGGGCCCGGAAAAGACCCCGCTGCTCATCCAGCCTACTTTTACGCCTTCTGGGAATGAACCTCCGCCGCTGCCTACGTTTTCGGTGACCCCGCCTGGACCAATTACGAGCCCGACGACACTCACTGTTTCATATACGCAGATACAATATGCTCAGGTTGTGTTGCTCAACTTCAACAATTTGAGTTGGCCACATGTGTCTGTGGCTACGTTGGTGCCCGTTGCACCTATCGAAGTTCCAGCCTCTGCATTCGATGGTCAAATGTCTAAGTAAAAGCAAATCGCAGTAGATTCAGGAACATTTGGGAAACTCTTTCATTCGTACAGAAATATAGCTCTCATAGCTCTCATGTTAGTTCAAATTTCATCGTGGTAGCGTACTTTAGATTCAAAAGTATCAAACGTATGTAAGGTTTTTGCTCACATGCTCATACAAAGAAAACTGAGGTACTTTTTTAAAACAATCCCGCAAGTACAAACTGAGGATTGTCTTCATCTTTCTATGCAGAAAAGTCGGCTCGTTGGGCCATTTTCGTCTAGCTTAAGGTAGAACGCCCACGACAACGTGTCTGCTTCTCAAGAGCTGTGACAGTTCACCGCTTTCGAAGGCTGTGGATATTGTGATTTCAATCTCTGTGCTTTGCCTGACTTCGGCAAATTTATGTTTTGATTGGTTGTCCTAGAATAATGCAATGTGTTATTTAGTGATACGGTCATAAGAAGAAAGCATTTGGCCTTTTGGCAGCTGAGGAGAACCATTAGCCTTACTTCTAACTGGCAGCTAGGAAAGGGGGATACCCTGCAAGACTCTTCTGCGATTTGGCTTTACTCGTTTGGGGAGGTCTCCGTCTATGCATGCGCGGCACGTTCAGCCGTGCAGGTGGTAGTGTGGCCGGTGCGGGCCGCCCGCCCTTCCTACCTAGTGGCGGCTTCTTTCTACACTAACACCAGCTCAAGAGTGTACGTGCATAGGTAGAAAAGCTAGCCTGGAATTCAGCTATTGTCAAATCTTGCCGTCAGTGTAAACCTCTTCGCCGAGGTGAAATATGTGAGGATAACACAAGATAAAATGCTATTGAGTGGAGCAAGGCGGGAAAAGAATAGATACTGTTCCGGATTGAGGCTGTTCTCTATACTGTTCCTTCTTCCTCTGTCTAATAATAGACTTGCTAAAGATAACAGGTTCGGCGGAAGGTGAAGTTGATGATGGGATTTGCGGCTCCGCATACTGCCCAAAGCGACTCTGGCAGTGGGCTTCTTCTCCTGGAGGCGGAAAGCGAATGCACATGCTAAGCCCCTTTGGGATAGCGTATTTCGAGAAGGCTCATCACTCCGCACAGCGACACTTTTCCATCACAATGGCGTCTTTGCTATCATCCCGGGAGCTTCCTCGGCCACCTCGGCCAGTTCGTAGGAGGCAGGTGACACGCCGAACTTGGACTTCTAGACTTGGCGCTATCGTGAACAAAGAAACCGCGGGGCGAGAGAAGAATTACCACACCGCAACGAAGCCATCGCGGACACCCCGCAAAATATTCCAACATCTCTCGCAGCCACAGTTTATACTCCTCATCTCGACTTTGCCCTGCATTCTCTAGATCTTATCTACCGCTATCTGGTCTCTTTATCTGGAGGAGCCTTCGCGTGGTGTCTTGACGTGGCTGACCTGGTCGTTGGGAATTGCTTCCACCGATTCGGTGACGTCCCCTCTTCGTTTATCTCAATGGAACATGGCATTTCATGCCGTGAGACAGCTAAGCAACGGCCGAGGCGCAAACTCGCCATCATGATTGGACGGAAGCGGAGATGTGGAATGCAGCCGCATGTGGAGAGATCGCTTTCATTCCATTCGTCCCGTTCCGGCGGGTAGCATGTCATCGCCACAAACTATTCTTTCTTCACAGGATTCAACTCATTGATATTTCTGACGATGGTGTTCACGTGTCCATTTACGCCGGGAGCGTCGTTCACCGTGGCCGCATTGAGCCTCGATGGATGAAGCAGGAAGGAGGATATAAACTGCCCATCCTGGCTTCCTCATTCTTGTTTGCTCTCATCTCTGCCTTCATCCATCTACCATCGCTGTTCGCATCTATCTACAATCTCCGAAACTCTGATCTCTTACATTGCTCATCATGGTTCGGGCCATTTCGCTGGCTCCGGCTGCTAACCGTGACACTGGCGATATCAGCCGTGTTGAAGCTCCTGTCACGTTTCGTGGCTACCTGCTATGCGCATTCGCGGCCTTCGGAGGGATTTTATTTGGTTATGACTCAGGGCAAGAAATCCTCAACCAATTCAGCCTGTCCAGTATACTAACATAGTTGTATAGATACATCAGTGGCGTTCTCGCCATGAATTATTTCAAGCAGGAGTTCGGACGTGAGTCTATCTGCCTGAGATCATATAGTCCGCTCAATTGACTTGATGTAGACCCTGGCTCCACTGACCCCAGCGCTTACAATGGCTACCTCTACGATACCTGGCAGAAGTCACTAATCACGTCGATCCTATCCGCTGGTACCTTCTTTGGAGCTTTGTGCGCCGGCTCTATCGCTGACTGGATTGGACGCCGCTCGACAATTATCGCAGGATGTGCCGTCTTCTCCGCTGGCGTCGCTCTTCAAGTTGCATCCACGACCGTGGACTTGCTCGTCCCAGGTAGACTGATCGCCGGAATTGGTGTTGGCTTCGTCTCAGCCATCATCATTCTCTACATGTCCGAGGTTGCTCCGAAGGCTGTCCGCGGTGCTATCGTTTCTGGCTATCAGTTCTGCATCACTATTGGCCTTCTTCTCGCATCAGTTGTTGATCAAGGAACTCATTCTATGGACAACACCGGCTCATATCGTATTCCCATGTCGATCCAATGGGTATGGGCATTGATCCTCGGTATTGGACTCTTCCTCTTGCCAGAGTCTCCACGTTACTATGTCAAGAATGATAACCTTGATAAGGCTGCTCAAGCTCTGAGTATACTCCGTGGTCAGCCAGTTAACTCTCTGTACATCAAGGAAGAACTTTCTGAACTCGTCGCCAACTACCGATATGAAATGGCCAACATGCGAGCAAGCTGGATCGACTGCTTCCGGGGCGGTTGGAAACCGTCTGGTAATTTCCGACGTGTATGTCTTGGTGTCGCTATGCAAATGATGCAACAATGGACTGGTGTGAACTTCATCTGTCAGTAAAGTCTACCTCACCTCTTATCTCTGATACTGACTTGACAGTCTACTACGGCACAACCTTCTTCCAACAAGCCGGTCTTAAAAATGCCTTCGTAATCTCCATGATCACAACAGCCGTCAACGTCTGCTCAACACCCATCTCCTTCTGGACAATCGAAAAGTTTGGTCGACGCCCACTTCTCATCTACGGCGCCATCGGCATGCTCATATCCGAATTCATCGTCGCCATCGTCGGAACCGCAGACTCCGGCTCTACTGCCGCACAATACTGCCTCATCGTCTTCACCTGCGTCTACATTTTCTTCTTCGCTTCAACATGGGGTCCAGCAGCCTGGGTTGTCATCGGCGAGATCTTCCCTCTCCCTATCCGTGCAAAGGGCGTCGCGCTCTCCACAGCTTCCAACTGGCTCTGGAACTTCGTCATCGGGTATATCACACCTTACATGGTCGACTCCGACGAAGGCAATCTCAGATCCAAAGTCTTTTTCGTCTGGGGCGCAACTTGCACTCTCTGTGTCTTCTTCGCTTATTTTCTCGTTCCCGAGACCAAGGGATTGAGCTTGGAGCAGGTTGATCGGATGCTGGAGGAGACGACGCCCAGAACTAGTTCGAAATGGGTTCCGCATGATACGTTTGCAGACCAGGCTTCGAGGGATGATGTGGAGAAGGTGGCGAATAGTCTGGGAGAGGCAAGCGTGGAGCGTTTGGAACATGTGGAGGCGAGTAAGGTTTAGGGAGGTCGTGATTTGCTCTTCCTCTTCCACTGTCTTGCTATTTCTCTTGCAAGGCGTTCCCCGGAGAGCCAAGTGGTATGTACTTGTATTTGTTACGTTCAGTAACATATGGGCGGTTGTTTGCTTTATCACTCTCGCTATTATGTGATATTACCTAGGCGGTCGTTTTCCATGGGAAGTACAACCTTAGACGCGAGGCGTAGGACGGGTGTCGATCTACCTGGGAAGGAGTCTCGGGTTTCCGTGCGCGATATACCAAATGCCGTTTCCGAGTACGACGCGAGCGATAAATAGTGAGTTTGGTAATATAACTTCAAGGGTAATCTTCATCTTCTATTCACCATGACGATCTAATGCTTAGTATAACTAATTGAATCTTCTGTAATCTGTTCATTACATAGCATGGCTACTATCTTACAAGCGCTCCGACGTTCTAAAAAACCGATATGCTCGTCTCTAATCTTACAGATACGCTCAACTCAATAACTCAAAATGAACATGTCCCATGTACACCATAGCCAAAATTCCATAACCATATATGCCAGCTCCCCTACACCCCAAGCTTATTAATTCCAGTATCCCCACGTCCCATAACCACCTCCTCATAAGCCGGCGGAGGCAGACTCCCTCCTTCCTCCACCCTTTCTCGCTCCTCCTCAGCCTCTCTCTCCTTCCCACTCATCTCCCCCTCCCCCTTCCCCTCTATTTGCTCCCTTGCATCGAGAATAGCACTCCGTCTCGCCTCTTCATACGATAGTCCTTCTTCATAAGCTAGCGTCGCTTTCGCTTGTTTGCGCTTCTCGCGCTTCTCTTGCACTTTTTGGGCGCCGAGCGAGAGGCCGGCGATTAGGAGGGAGGCCATTAGGTAGGGTGGGAACCAGATGGGGCCGCGATTGTGGTGTTTGCGACGGCAGTTTTGGCGGCGGCGGTGGCTGTGGCACATAGTTGATTTGATTAGAAAGTGTTTTGGCTAGGTTGATGGAGGATGGGATGGGATGGGTGTGGTGGCGCGCTGAAGCTTTAGTTGTAAGAGGAAGGTGTCGACTGGAAGTTGAGCAAAGGGATCGTTGAGTGCTGTGATGTGTAGAAGAAGGTTGCTGTTGGTGCTGAATGAAATAACCTTCATTTGACTCACCTTTATACTTTGCGAGTCCCTTGACTATTGCGGAGTTCTGGAAGCTCAACGGACGTAAGATTCGAGGACGTGGGGTTTAGGATGGAGAGATCGGGGGAGTGATGAGGTTAGGATATGCATTTTGTGGGAGTGGTGAATGGTATGCGACGCGATGAGGCGCGGTTGCGGCCGTACGTACGGAGTTAATGGTGACGTATCGATTCTCTTATCGATAAGACACAGGGCCACAATGTGGCTTGGTGGTTTGAATGCAGCGACTTCATCCATCCAATTTCCTTTGAACCATCGTCAACATCATGTAGTTTTCAGTTCGTACGAGACTTCGACAGTCTTAAATAAGCCCGGATGGCTGGCACGACTAATACGGTTGACTGTCGCTGGGAGAATGCTTATCGTCCCACCCCACTCTCCAATGCCCCTCTTCGGCCATGGCGGAAGCGCTGGATAGCTTCCGTACCTGCATCATGAGAGCCATATTTGTTACGAATTGTCCATGAAAGTCTCAACGTCTTCTTAAATTACCCCCCCTTTCACAGAGCTTCAGAATCTAATACCATAACCTTACGACCCAATGGCCAAACGCCTCTCCGGCACCGCTTTAGTAACCGGAGCAGGATCAGGTGAGGAATCAACCACAATCTCCACGTTTATCTGATTATCTTCAATGCTAACCTTCACTAGGCATCGGACAAGCTGTTGCAGTAGCCCTGGCCGTGGCAGGAGTTGATGAAATCTGGCTTACAGACATCTCGGACAAAGGACTGAGTGAGACACGGGACAAGATCCGTTCTCTTGAGCTTGCCTGCGAAGTACTCGTCCGTATAGGAGATATATCCGATCCCCGATTTATCGAAACTCTTTTCCGCTCCGAATCACCAGCGCGGCTGGATTACGCCGTCAATTGCGCGGGTATCCTTGGGCCTAGTAAACCTAGTACAGAGACTAGCATTGAGGAATTTGACAAGATTAATGCTGTGAACTATCGTGGGATGTGGCTTTGCTCAAGAGAAGAGCTGAAACTGATGATGCGGAATGACGTTCGGCCTTATCGCTCAGCTGCTAGTTCAAATGATGGAGAGGCGAGTATTAGGGGCGAAAGGGGATCAATCGTAAACATCGCGTCCCAACTCGGGATTGTTGGACGGAGTGAAGCTCGTAGGTTGTTCCTGTATTTCGCAGCCCTGCCTTTGTGGCAATATGCCCTTTTCATCTTGTCCCATTGCCCACTCATGCTCCACCTTCATCCACTAGACGATACGCACTTCACATTATTTTACCTCTCCGATGGATTATACTGATCATCCCACGATAGCCGCCTACTGTGCCTCTAAAGCCGCTATTTTGTCTCTCACCCGCTGCGACAGCATCGACTACTCTCAACACCGAATCCGCATCAACTCTATCTGTCCAGGTGTCATCCAGACACCAATGACGACTTCCGGAAACGGTGAGATCACCGATCGACTAAAGACAGCAGTGGACATCGCGCCTATGAAGAGAATGGGATTACCTAGTGAGATTGCGGATGCGGCGGTGTGGCTGTGCAGCGGAGAGAGCAGTTTTGTGACGGGGCAGGGGATTGTGGTTGATGGGGGGTATATTATTAATTAGAAGGGAGAGAGGGTCGGGGGTGGCGGTGGAGGAGGAAAAGAAGGGCGGCTATAAGTACGTACGGATCTTTCAGTCACCGGATAGACATCTTTAACCTCAATAGCAACATCGATTTTAACGAAACGACTGGATTATTTGTTTTTCGTTGAGATTTCTTTCTTCCTCGTATTACTTCTACATAGCTTGAGCTGGGTATTTCCTCCGCACCTTCTATCCAAAGCAAAAGAACGCCCGCTCCGATGACCGTTTAACTCCACCCTGGGAAATTGTTAATTCCGAAACGCCTTTTCCCTTACAAAGTTCTCATATTAACCCGCCATCAATGACAAGTTTCCAGCACTAATTCGTTCAAACTTCTTCAACAACATTCTTCTCACCCATGTCTTGCTTCCCCTTCGCCGGTGGTCCACCGTGCTTCAACCCCTTCACACTCTTCCACTCCACGCCCAGCGCCCCAATAATCGCCGCACAAGCCAATCCTAAGCCAACATAGAACGCGTTCCTGATGGCTCCATTATACGCATGAACCACAGTATCTAGTAACTCCAGGCTGACGACCTTCCTCAGCTCCGTCGCTCCCGTATTGACGATAGTCTGCGCATCCAACCCGGCGACACCCTTCAAATTTTTCACAAGCGTATCAGCAAAGACATTCTGCCCCACAGACACGAAAACCGCACCGCCCAGATTCTGAGCGAAGAACATGAGCGAGATCCCAGTCGGGACGTCCTTCCTCTCCAAGGTAACTTGAGCGGCCATGCTAGGTTGCTGCATACCGAGACCGAGACCGAAGCCAAAGAGGACTTGATAGCCTATCCATTTCGCGTGGCCCGTATTCGTCTGCCATGTCGTTATCAGACCCGCGCCGATGGACATCAAGATACTAGATGCGATCATCGCAGGCGTGTAGTAGCCGATTCTCTGCACAAACCCACCGGACATGATCGACCCGAGCACGAGCGCCAGGATCGCGGGGATGATGTCGATGCCAGATGCCATTGGGGAACGATTCTTGATGGCTTGGAACCAGAGGGGGATGAAGTAGGTGATTACGAGCATGGAAGCTGAAGAGCAGAAAGAGTAGAATGTGGCGAATGCGACGCTGCGTTGCGTTATGATCCGCGGCGGGACGGTCGCGGTGTCCTTTTTCCAGATCTGGATGCCGACGAAGGAGAGGATGAGGACGGAGAAGAAGACGAGCAGGATGATGATGCGGGCTGAGGACCAGGCGTAGGTACTTCCGCCCCATTGGAGCGCTAGCAGGAGACATACGACCGCTGGGAGGAAGACGAGTGTTCCTAACGGATCCAGTTGCGCAAGTTGCTGCTTCAGAGGCGTCCGATCTTTCTTCGTCGGTAGTCGCAGAATGAGTATCAAGATAGACACAGAGACTGCGCCACACGGCAAATTGATGTAGAAACACCACCTCCAGCTCACGTGTTCCGTAAACGCTCCCCCGAGCAACGGCCCCACCACACTCGCAACCCCAAACACCGCTCCAATGAGTCCCTGAAAAATGGGTCTTTTCTCCAGTGGAACAGTATGCATAACTATGACGATCGTCCCGCTCGATATACCCGCAGAGCCGGCACCCGCGATCGCGCGTCCGATGATGAAGGCCGTTGAAGAGGGCGCGGCGCCACAGACTGCGGAGCCGATTTCGAAAAGGAGGATGCAGAGCAGGAAAACGGTTTTTGCGTTGTAGAAGGTGTAGATGCGGCCGTAGAGGAGTTGGAAGGAGCACAGTGTTAGCATGTAGGAGCTACCGTACCAGCCTATGTCGGATAGGGAGGAGAACTCGTCGGTTATGCGCGGGATGGCCGTTGCGATGATCGTTTTGTCCTAGTGAGGTGTGTTAGTGGGTTGGTTTGATTGGATTGGATATGAAGAAGGGGGAAGAGAGATGTGAGGGGAAAGAGAGAGAGTTGGGGGGAGACTTACTAGGGCGACGAGGAACATGGAGAGGTAGATTGCTAGCATTACGAGGACTAGCTTGCCGGTGCTTGGGTATTCGGTTTCTTCGCCTGGTAACCCGGCTGGCTTTCCTGGGACTGGAGTTGGTTTTTCGATATTTGATAAGTTATCAGAGCCTTGGTCGCCCGTAGCGGGCTTCTCCTCAGGAGAGAATGGTTTTGAGGACATGGTTGAAGTGATGGATGATTTCGGTGGGATAAGAGAAGAGATACTGGTAGCTTTTGAAAGAAGATATGGCGTTGAGATAAAATGATATTGGTATATGTTCAGCAGATATAGATGTTAATGCTTTGATGATTGAAGGTGAGAGTAGTACTGAAAGTGATGAGATGGATGTTTGATTGAATGATGAAAGTAGATGGTGGCTAGCCATGATTCTTATATCTAATACGCCTCTGCCTCTTTGCTTGATGCCTCACATTGTTTACTACCATGTCGGACACGATGCCCGCACCATAGAATTCCCCTTTCGGACATTTGGTGGTCTGGTCGAGTGCCAAGACTCGTCCTCGGTCGCGAGCAATTGGTGAAGGGGTTTCGGGCCCGAGGGTCCGACCAACCAGCGGTCACGAATGCAAGCAACACCACAATTCAACTTTGTGAGAAGCATGGGAGGTTCTTGACACGGGTGAAATCTATGCGGATTGATTTTTAGCTTGAGTAAGCGAGGAAATGTGTGCGTGAATTTGTTTCATGCTGTAAGATAGACGGAGAAATCGGCGAAGGGGAGAGAATAAGCTTAGGGAGCGGGTAGGTAGATTTGGAGCGAGTACTTACTAATCCCGATGACTTCGCCGCAGCTCGTGTATTCCTTCACACTTCAGTCTACTCACTCGCTTGAGACTGATTGCTGGTTACGTCGTGAAGCTCCATTCAGACGCGTTTGATCAATAGTCGATCGCATTTCCGGATTCCCCCATCATCGACAACCAGCACGAGATCTTTGCTCAGAAAAATAATGAGCGTTACGGTTTTGGGGGACACCGCGTGGCTGTGCCGTTACTTTAAGTCATGGAAAGATGCAGCTTGAGCAACACTGAATATAGTATAGTGCGAGCATGCAACGATAGCAGGCTCTTGCGGAGCCTCTCAACAGCGATAATGAAGGTACCAGCGAACGAACGCGATAGCACCAATCACGATTGTGAGATAACAATCTTGTGAGCGCATCATGGTTTTGATTCCCTTTCGACCGAACTTTTCATCCCTTATTTTGCCAGCATCGTTTTCCATTCATCAAGGACTGCACGGCTTCGTACATCAGTGTCCCAATGAGAAAAGTCGTAACATAAGTACAACGTTACCCTTGGATTGACCCGTCCCGCTAGTCTTCGTCCAGTGTGCCAACAACGACTTTCCGGGGTCCTCTTTTGAACTCGGCGCTCCGGTTTATCTTCCAAATGATGACCACAACGTATCGCAAGAATCTGTTAGCCTCGGAATGATACTCGATAAGGTTAAATGGGTTCAATTTGCCAACTTTTCGAGCTACCAACGTAGCTGGTGCCCTCACCTCCATCCACTCACTTTATTTTAGCCTTTCAGGTTTTTTGGGTTCCCTTAGATTCAAACAGTTACGAGAATGGTAGTCAAATTAGATACGACAAAGGTACGTATATGGCACACTCTCATCTCTCAGTGTCTGCCAGCATCATCGACGCGTTTTGGAGAAAGTCGGAATATGGACGGATTGTTTCTGCGAGTGTACCTTTGGTACAAGGCGGCATTGAACAAAACCTATCGACGAATTCACATGAATTGTATAGCAGACAAATATCACCATCGATCCCGCTCGGGCGGAAAACTTGGGACCTCAGATCTTGCGTTGGTAGAAGGCCTGGCTGGGACTCCTTCCACGAGTAGCGCCATACTCCGTACGGAATACTTGCAGCTATCTTTGCAGAATCGTTATCAAACTTGCAAGACATCGAGGAGATGGATCCTTTCAGCGATGATATTACCAGTGGCTATAGGACCACCGACGTAGTCTACCCTAGCTACCCCACGCCAATTATAACATACTTTCGTGAACAAGGTGTAGGATACAGCATCTCTTTGATTACTGTCCTCCTTTCACTGATCGTTCTCTTCATCTCCTGCATATTGGTCCTGTGTCCACTCGGTCTACCTGTTTATCTCTAGCACCACATCTACAGCGTAGGATATGGTTTCGGAGCTGGTCACACGGGCATTATGTTCGAAAAGCCCCGACCATATGGGCTACACCAGTGCGGGCGTGAAAACGTTGGCAACTTTTAAAGACCCGGTCCGGATTCGTGCGAACAAGGACGACGAGCTCCAGCTGGTGTTATGAATGATTCCAGTTTTACGATGAGAGTTCTCCGGAGGGTCGTCCGAAACAAGGCTTATCGATTGCTGTTTCGCGGATTTTGACCTTTTGATCGATCATATCCACGGCAGAGCGCCAAAACCGTCATTGTTCTCGACCACCCAGTCCATCATGATCCGAACGCCCGTGTGTATGAAGGTTGCGACTGGTCCAATGATTCCGTAGTAAGACAAGGATGCTCGAACAACATCCCCCCAAGAGGCCCAAGGCGAAGTGATACGAATGGCTGAGAATTTCCGGATGGCGGCCGAAGAAATCATGGAGTCCAAGATGCGTTGCTACAGTTCGTTCAGGCATGTAGGAATTGGGTCGACTTGCCAACACCAGCTCGACCTAGCTCATAAGGGACATGCTACCACAGAGAGCCGGTATATAGATGTGGGCAAATTCGACGGAGCATAATCACCTAAAAGCTCCTTTGAAGCCGGATCCTGGACCAATGACCACCAATTGCCCAAAGGTGACTTGGGGAAGGCGTGGGTGCATAGGCTTTTCGAAGGATGTCTGCTGCGGTATGGATTGCGGCACTTTGTTTTAACGAGAGCTCGGCAAATTCAAGTGAGGGTGAGCTAAATAGCGAGGGGGTTACTAGAGTCAGAGGTGGGCGAACTGGGAAAAGGGGTGGACATTGGACATGTACGTCTCATCTAAGAGATGGATATCATTGTAGTGAGGACGCAAGTGAATCTCCGACACAAAAATTGCATCACGTTTTGTGAGCAACCGAAGTACTGGCATATCCGAGTTTCGATTCACCTGATTTGAAGCTGCAGTACAAGTTGATATGTTTGGAGATGTTGGTGGTTGAAGCTTGAAGAGTGGCGTAGGTCGGCGGTCGGAGATAAATGTCATAACTCCCCGCCCCAGCCTCTACCTGCACGACCAACAACGGGACAACAACTTCGGTATCCGCTAGAAGCTAGATACTCTTCTAGAGTTATAATACGGAGTTCAACCATAAATGCGTCCCGCCCAGAAGAGTCGTTGCGGGGTTGATGCGCCGCCTAGATTCCAACGAATTCCTAACCCCATTATACAACTTCATAGTTGATCAGAAGCTGCATCCCTATCCGAGTTCTAACATGAACTCCGAAGACTCGCGGAATGATGGCGAAATCGCAGAAGACATAATGCAAAACGATCTCTCGGAAGAGTACGGCCATTGGCTGGAGCCGACAGGCAACTCCACTCAAGCCAACGATGAACAGGCCAGGAACAAAACAACAAACACGGACATGGGGCAACGGCGAGGTCGGGGTAGGCCTCGCGTCTCGCGCACTACTGACAATGGTGCTGTTGAGGTAAGTCGATATCTCCGAAATTGGGACCTTTCTACGTTGAAGAGCAGCCCCTAGAAACGAAGAGCCCAGATAAGAAACGCTCAGCGAACGTATCAGAAGCGAAAAGAAAATGCAGCTGCTTCAACAGCTCGAAGATGTGACGAACTCCTCCAGGTGATATCAGACATCTCATCCGACTTGGAGGATCTCCTGCGGGTAGCTTACCGTACCGGTGCTATGAGTCAGAAGGATGAGTTAGGAAGCAGCTTACGTCGCATCTCGTGCAGATACGACTATGCGATCAACAATCCTTGCCTTGGTGCTGAGCTTCGAGTACTTCAAATCAAGAACAATCGACGGCAGGAGAAATGGCAAACCCAAGAAGTTGAGTTGTCTAATTCAGGCGATAAAGACTCCCAAGAGATCAACCCACAGCCCGAGAGCAGAGTTGAAGAAACAGCATCTGCTAATGAAGAACGAGTCGATTTGGACCTTGGGCGAATCCAGGACACCTCCCTTATCCAGTCATTTCGACCCTATCCTGGAAAATCTGGCCTGGGACCTCGGACTATGATACAGGTAGTTAAAGAACGCCAGGCAGAACTCCGTAATCGAGATGATTTCTTGAGATAAATCTGCGGCTGTGAGCCCATTTCAAAGAGCGGAGAAGGAATACCGATGACGAGAACCTTCGGGGCCTTCCACGGCAACAATATCAAGCCTTGAAGGAGTATAACGAATGGTCCTAATGCTTCTAATAAAGTAAGTGCTGAGGCTTTCGACGGTAGGACTAGTCTACTTTAGGCCAGGCCATCGGCCCGATTCAACTCTACCTTGCCATCTTCACGCGCTCTGTCTCGAAGGATTCCGGAAGTTCGTTTGCACGTCCGTATCCACTTGAAACAGGTGTTCGCTGACAAATAGGTTGGCGATTCAGGAGGCTACATATCCGGTTCTAGGATTAATTCGCCATGGTCAGGTATCAGATACCTAGGCAACCGCATTTCAGTCATCTATATAAATCTAACGAGAGATGCCACATTGATCAATACATTTGCACATTGGAATATCTTGCGATCTCGTCCACGCCGCCTTTCCAATGGATAAAGTTGAAAGTCTGTTATCAGAAGCCGTCTCAAAAGGGTCTAACGGAGGCATTCCCGGGGCTGTGCTCGCTGTTGTGGATAAAGATGGTATGCCCTTCATTGTCATAGATCCGAGGTCTATGCCTGACAGTGCACCATAGGAAACTACCTTTACCGGAACACATTTGGATCCAGCGGTGTTGGAGAGAATGCGCCACCATTGGAATTCGATACAACCTACGCAATAGCCTCTTGCACCAAAATTATCACCTCCATTGCGGCTTTGCAATGTGTCGAGCGTGGCCTCATAGGTCTCGATGACCCTTTGGACAAGCTGATTCCCGAATTCGCAGAACAGCCGATTATTGAGCCCACTTCATCAACCAACACCAGCAAAGGCTTGCCATCATTCCATCTCAAACCCGCGACGAAACACATTACACTCCGCCATCTACTCACCCACTCTAGCGGCGCAACCTACGAATTCTTTGCACCTATCATCGCAGCATGGCGAGCAGCCCGTGGAGAAGGCGAAAAAGTTCGCAATGGAAATATAGTTGATGAATACGCCTATCCACGTCTTTTCGAGGCCGGAGATGACTGGAATTATGGCGTTTCCACTGATTGGGCCGGTGTCGTAGTCGCCCGTTTGAACAAAACTGCTCTCGGCGCGTTCGTAGAAGAAAATATCTTCAAACCGCTCGGCATGGGTTCCACGACCTGGCATTTAGATCAACAAGCTCGCGTAGTCGAGAGGTTGATGGCAATGTCTACACGAAATGAAGATGGGACCCTCAAACCGGGTCCAGAACGTATTCTCCCCGATCCAGCCGTGGACGAGCTCGGCGGCGATGGATTATACTCTTCGGTCCATGACTACACCCGAGTCCTCGCCGATCTTCTCAAAGACACCCCTACTCTTCTCAAAAAGGAGACCGCAGATCTCTTATTCACTCCTCAATTCGCGGAAGGCAGTGGACCATATGAAGGCATCCACGCCAAGAGCGAAAGCTACTATCGCCTATTCGTAGGCGGATCAGTCAAAGGACAAAAGTTCAATCACGGACTCGGCGGGCTTTTGGTGATGGAAGATATCGATAGAGCAGACTATTTCAAGCCAAAGCGGACGCTGACCTGGGCTGGAATGCCGAATACGGTGTGGGCTATCAATAGGGAAAAGGGAAAGGCGTTGTTTTTCGCTACTCAGATCAACCCGTGGGGAGACGAAATAGCTCAAAAGTTGTGCCAGGAATTCGAGACGGCGGTTTGGAGGGGTATGGGTTGAAAAGGTAGTTGTTGTAGTTGGTGTATATCATACCCAGGTAACTCCCCACTGCGTGCTTGTCTTCCCTCGGCTCAAAGGAGATAACATCAATTGTCATACGTTTAATAGGCTTCCCTCGGGCAAATTCTCCGCCAAGAAGAGAACAATATAGTTGAGATCACGTGATTGCTCTTGCTCAATGATATTTTTGTCATTATAAAGTGTTACTCATAATACGATACAAAAGAAGAAGGTAGTAGCTTTTCACATCGATTTTTCTCCCACTCCCTTAGCTGCAAAAGTAGTTCAGCTAGCATCAGACCGCCAACCCGCTTGGCCTGTGGCCCCTGACGAATTTTCTTACTGCCATCACATCATCGCGTTTCTCTTACCTTCTCATCAGAATTCGTGAATTCTGACCGCGAGCGGGTTATAATCTTGCGCATAGATGCGCATCCGTCCGACCGGCTGTGGCCGAAAGCGTTGGGCCATGGCTGATGAGATTTTTGACAACCATGGCGCGGCATGACAGCATTGCAGCAGTATAAAACAATGTATACTTACCATGGGTTCTTCTTTATTTCCATCTCAGTCTATCCTCATCATTCTCATTCTTCTTTTCTTTCATCCTTCGGAGTTTCAACATGGCCAAGTTCTTCAAGTCGGGAGTCGTTGGAGACCCAGCCGGTCAATACTTCGAGGTATTCGAAGCAAGATGGCCTTCCTCCAGCAGACGGCGATGATGGTACCTCTTTTACATGCGCATCCGCAGGCTAATATAACCTTTCTAACTCCCATTTTCAAGGGTCGCTATACCATATGCGAGAAGCAAAACGAAAGATCGGCATTCCGTCGGCTACATTTCTCATCTTCAACCGCATGATCGGTACCGGAATATTCGCAACACCGACTGCCACCTTCGCCTTGTCGGGAAGTGTGGGCCTGACACTTTTCATATGGTTGGCGGGAATGCTGATTGCAGCCGCTGTCCTGGCCGTATATCTTGAATTCGGTACTGCCATTCCCCGCAACGGAGGTGAAAAGAACGACCTGGAATATGTCTATCGGAAACCCAAGTTCCTGGCTACCGGCTCTACACAGGATACGTTGTTCTTCTGGGATGGGCAGGATCTAATTCGGTCGTGTTTGGCGAATACATCCTGCATGCTGCAAACCTTGAAGTAAACCGATGGCACCAGCGGGGTATAGAAGTCGCATGTATTACTACGGCATTCTTAATCCACGGTCTCGCTTGAACTGGGGTCTCCGCCTCCAAAACTTGCTTGGTGTTTTTAAGCTGCTGGTTGTCTTGCTTATTGTGGTTTCCGGCTGGGTATGTGTTTTCGAATCTCTTAATTCAATCAAAGTGGCTCACAGTGTTCCAGGCTGCCCTTGGAGGTGCCTTGAAGATTGAAAAGCCGCATAATCTTCGGAACGGATTTGAAGGTACGACAGGAAGTGCTTACGGCGTTGTCACAGCTTTATATAACGTCATCTGGAGCTACATCGGTTACAGCAATGCCAACTACGCCCTCAGCGAGACCAAAAGCCTCATCCGAGCTTTGAGAATCGCCGCACCTTTGGCTTTGATTACCGTTGCAATTCTATACATGTTCGTCAATATCGCTTATTTCGCAGCCGTTCCAGAAGATGAGATTATTGTAGCCAAACGTCTTGTCGCAGCCTCGAATAAGCTCTATCGGTCTTCGTTGCTCTATCTACATTTGGAAACGTCCTTAGCGTTATCTTCTCGCAAGGCCGAATCGTGCAAGAGCTCAGCCGCGAGGGTATCCTTCCTTTCTCTCGCTTCTGGGCCAGCAATAGGCCATTCAACGCACCACTCGCTGGCCTCTTCGAGCATTGGCTCGTCTCTGTGATTATTATGCTTGCTTCACCACCCGGTGATGCCTACAACTTTACCCTGAAGTAAGTAAGCAACATGCAGTATCCCAAGACTCATACTAACCGCTTCAAAGCGTCATCTCGTACCCCCTCGCCATATTCAACACCTTCGTTGCCCGCGCCCTCATCCGTCTCTATCTCAACAAGCAAAGATGGGACTGGAGCTCCCCTATCAAAGCCACTCTCCCCGTGGTTATATTCTTCCTCCTCAGCAACATCTATCTTGTTATTGCGCCTTTCGTACCACCAAGCGACAGTCAAAGCGTCTACGAGAACATCCCTTACTGGCTACACTGTGTTGTCGGTTTCGGAATCATTTTCGCTGCAGGCGTGTATTGGTTGGTCTGGCCGGTTCTCCTGCCAAAGATTGGCGGTTATAGATTGGTTCGGGAGGTTGTTGTTGATGATATCGATGGTTGGGAGGGGCATGTTTTTAAGGGGGTGCCGAAGGGTGGTGTGCGATAACTTTCTGATTCGGAGTTTGGGTTCGAAAGGTGTACGAGTTGGATGTTCAATAACATACGGTGATTGAGCACGACGCTGCTCCGAAGCTGGTATGACGCTACTTGGCAGTTAAGGAAGGTAAGATATTTCTCAACATAGGACATACGCGATATTGAATCCATAGACCGGATCTCGTTCACGAATGCTATGGATATCAGCATGATGGCTTAGCCGTTCTGGTTACTATCTCTCCGGGATTATGAAGACTGTCTTTTCTGATGTAAGTGGTCCTCACTTTACACTATCCTGTTGTTTGAGGTTGAATGATTTGCATTTCTGCTTTTGCTTTCAGAAGACTGTTCAGGGCAATCGAGACTGTCTAAGGCTGATATTTGCGATAGAGGCCGAGCCCAGCCTCTCTTTCCGCTGACTTAGCGTCTCGCCGCTACCATTATAGAAAGGTTTTTCGCCAAAAACTGCTGTCTTTTTGCCCTCTCTCTCCTCGGTGTTATACCTACTAGGAATTGCCTTGTGCGCGACGACCCGGTTATCCCAGAAGGCCACACTCCCAGGCTGCCAACTCCACCTGACGCTCAAGTCATCGGCTTCGTGAAGATGCTCTCGCAAAAAGTTGAGAGTGTGCACTGCTTCCTATCCCTTGAGCTCCTTGATGTTGATGACGTAGCTTGGATTGTAGAATAAGGCTTTACGTCGTGTGACGGGATGAATCCGAACCTAACCTGCTCATAAGAAGGACATCTCAACTTCGAGTTCGAGTCCAAGTCAACGTACCAAAGGATACTCCCGACGTATAGGCCCCCGGAATGGTTCAAAACTCCCGTTGATAGAATTGACGAAGTTGTGTTAAGAAGAAAAAATTCAGCAGGAAGCCATGCGTGCCTTCAATCAGCCGCTGGGATCTCGGGCTCAATTTATCGAACAGCGCCGTCTGGCTAGTGAACTGCGTGTCGCCTCCATACTCAGGAGCTTTCACCAGGCGAAGAATGGTATACGCCGGGGGGTTCGCTACCAAGCAATAATCGGAATGATATTCGCCCGTGTTGTTTGCATATTCACAAATGTCGCTATCGTTATTAGGCTTAATACACGAGATAATTAACGTAAAGAGGTGAAACTGGACACGTTACTCATCTCGACCTATGATAGTCACGTGTCGAGGATCTTGTTGATTGGGATCTCGACCTTGCTGGGAACCAGTCAGTAGACAAGACCAAGTCACCTTGAAATAACTCACAAGTCCGTAATGCTCAGTAAGTTCATATTGTTGATCGATGGTGAGGTCTTGGTCTCTGAAGAATATGACACCCCCTACGCGGGGTGAGATATGGGGGCGTGGGGGTTTCCGCAAACCTCGGCCGCCAAAAGCGCCAACTCATCCTTCTGTGCATCCGTAAGCTGGCTGAGTTAAACGCCCACGAGCTCCGTGCCAATATACGGAGTCAAGTGCTTGACTTTTGTTGCTATTGCAAGCAGCGACTTCTTCTCCGGATCTGCGAAGAACGCCCGATCTTTCGGAGGCTCGAACTCAGCGACCGGTGGCTGAGGCGGCTTGAAGGTCAACACCTTCTGAGTAAGCCCGATATGCGTTGAACTCACCTGGATTACAGCGAACGGGTGTTTTAACTTGATTAAGGCTTTGGTCAACGACTTTTGCGAAACGGATCGAAGAAACACCTTTGGATCTTGTATGTACTTGCAACGAACTCCGAAACGCCAACCATGGTGTTCCCTATCGCTATCACACCCGCCATTCACGTCATCCATCTCAGGGCTCTTGATTGGTTCGAGAATTCGAGAAGAATGATATCTCGATCGTCGCCCGTGTCGCGCCATCTTTTCGGGTCGAACGTGATGTAGATGGGACGCCGGATTCCTTTATGGTTTTGGCTATGCTGTTGACTTGGTCAGTTGCACGTACATCGACTTAAACTTTAATGCTTATAGCTCTTGATTGTATGTCAGTCCACCGCCCAGCCTGCCGTCACCCAAGAGTTCGGTAAGCCAAGCAAGCATATTGCAGGAGTTGCTCTTGCCTCCCAAGTTGGACTGCTCACCGGGGCCGCACTCTGGGGTTTCTCTGCTGATAAAACTATATCTCCTTCTCTGCAATTTAAGAACTCGCTATTCGGCACAAACGGCCAGAGGAAGTTTAACCGTACGGCAGGGTCGCCATATACTCTGCCGGAGCAGGTGGCAATTACATCCTCGATGCCACGAATTTCCTGGAGCTCTTACCCGGGTCTCACGCATGGCTTGTAACCTTCATGGCCGTGTGGTGGGCTGTCGTCTACACCATCACCGGTTTATTCACGTGGGGATTCATGAGCAACTACAGCTGTGATCTTGATGCCACTGTCTGTACTCGCGCCGACAATATGGGATGGCGCTACTTACATTTTTACCGCCGGTAGCCTCGTCATCGCGCTCAGCGTTCTGCGAGTTTCTGTCGTCCGAATCCGCTTCGAATATCTACTACAGCACTATATACGCCTATACCGCAGAGATCTTGCCGAGTGCGCATCGTGCGACGGGATACGGTGTATGTGATGTTTTGAATCGAGTCGGTGGTATTGCTGGTGTGCTTATAGGCTCGTATGCCAATGTCGAAACTACGGCGCCGCTTTTCGTTTGTGTAGGTCTCTTTCGTTTGTTGGTGGTGTTGAGTTTAGCTCCGCCTTTTGAGAGTAGGGGAAAGAGGAGCGTTTAGATAGGGGTTGTTGCGATTTGATAGAGGAGAACTCTTTCGAGGAATGTCAATACTGCGGTGATTATCTTTAGAATAGAATACAACTTGACTACTATTTATCGTATCCTGTTTGAATGCAGCACATATCAATTTAGATAGGTAACTCGGATCCACGACAGGTCTCCCTTGAATAGTTAAAGCTGATCCTGAAGGCCTTATCTCCCTTTTGAAAGGCAACGTCGTCACACTTTATTGGACATCGATGTTGGCACAGTGATCCAAAGATCAGTAGTCTTTTTAGATGTATAAGTATTCGAAAGCGAAGCCGACATTGCTTACTTACTTCACTTAAACCTGGCGCCGATGACATTTCCTCCCTCGCAGTTAACTCCTGTATAACCCGACTCGCACTCGCGTCTCCTTCGCGCTTTTTGAAATTGTGATAGTCCTCATCATCGGACGTGGCCGAATTCACCGTCGTATGTCCTCTGCTGCCATCAAACCTCCGAATAAACTTCGTCAAGCTCGTCAGGGTAGGCTGAGGCCGGCTTAGGTTTGGTAGCTGTGGTATTTGACTAGCGGCACTACCACTGCTCCTGCTCTTTTTCGAACTCCCGCTCCATTTGAATGGACTTCGTTGCAGTAGAAAGGTTTGTTTGCCTTCTTTCTGCCGTGATCTGGCTTTCGTCGAACTCGCGAAGACAGTCCGCAGCGCGGGAATGGCACCCAGAAGAACCGCTGTCGCTGATTCCACGTGAAGAATAGTGAAATTCCATTGAATGCTCAATTCGTAATGTCCACGTGGGCTACGGTACAGACTTCCAAGGAAGCGGGCCAAGCTTACCACAATGAGGAGAACTGAGAGGCACAGGAAGGTGGCTACGCGTAATTTTTGACCAAGGCGCAAATGGGACAATCGCAGTAGAATAAGAGGAATGCTTACGACTGCTAGTATTAGTATGTATGTCCTGAGTAATCCTACGCTGACTTACCCATAATATCGGTGGTAATGTCAAAGACGAAGTGCAGTACACTCAATATGACGGTAGTGATGAAGTTAGCTTCGTGACTACATGAGTCTGTATACGTCAATCTGTGCGTTTTCAGATCGTTGTGCGATACTTACTCAAGGCAGAGTATGCACAGAGAGTGAATGATTTCACAAGTATAAAACACCAACAAAGACTCGTGTAGGTAACAATAAACCAGTAATACCTATTCAATGCGCTCGAAATGTCCCGTATCAAGCCGTGGTATAGTGAAAGGAAGGAGAACTTGATCGCAAAATTCGTTGTCCACGCAAGAAACTGATACGTCATAGCCCAGAGCGGATATTTCTTGAGAGAAAGTAGTTCATCCGCGGAGAAAATAACGGTCGGTTCCCTAGCAACTGTCTCTAGCGTGTATATGTAATAAGATATGTGATAGATAACCGCAGTCTCCGCTGCCAGACAAGCAGTGGCGAAAAGAACTAGAAGGTCATCTAGCAGCAGCTTGCGTCGATGGTGGAGGTGAAAAATTGTGCGGCTAACCGCAGCCACAGTCGCAATGCCAGTGAAAAATCCCACTAAGATCTGGAATTCGAATAGTTAGCTCGCGAAGATTACGTGGAAAAAGCGTCCGTTCTGACTTTGAAAGTGCTCTTATCGATTTTCCCAACATGATCAATCTTCCATTGTCTGTCTTGGTCCACGGTAATGTTACCAAGGGAATCTGGCATGGATGCCATGGTGTCAGCAGGAAATAGCGTATCAGGCAATGTGGCTCCAGGGAGACGGAACCCTCTTTAAACCCGACATGTTGGTAAAGGAAGTATATATCTCGGACCAACAGCGTTGTTGTACGTAGCCGGAAGTTGTAGACCCCAAGTAAGACTGCGGAGGAGGGGCTGGAATGATTGGTATCCTGTACTTTCCGGACTTCGCGTAAGCTGACGCTCGTATATCCTATGCATGCATGTCGGTCCGTGAGCGCCAAAGAGCTGGAACGGTGACCAAAGCTCCAGTGCCGTACACCCTACCTTCTGTCACCGCTGTTACATAAATTTCTTCAGATACGTTTCCTAGAACATCGAAAAGTTGAGCAAATTGTCAAGGGCGCGTACGTATGTTTCGTGGAAAAGCATATCAACTTATTTGTTCCTGTCGATTTCACTGGTTTGGAGACATGAAGGCCAAACTATCTTCCGCAACTTTCTTTTCAACTCTCTTGATAGAGGATGTGAGTAACCAGCAGTTATTTGCAAGTCCGAATAAGTCGCTTAACCCAGTCAACCGGAATCACTTAACCTAGTATCAGGACATCTATTTTTCCACGCAGCGCATTGACCGGCAACTTTAATCCGCCTCTTTCCATTTTGATTTGTCTAAATACCGGAGAGACGTAGGGCTTAGATCATCGCATCCAGCTGGATCGCTTGACCCTGTCACATGGATATCGATACACAACAGCTACAAGAATGCCAAAAAGAGAAACGCATAACAGCAGGCAAAAAAAAAAGGCAATAAACATAAAAGATGAAAGAGATGGGAAGTAATAAATATTCGGACTCCGAAATTGTCGCTTAGATAGTTGTGGCGTAACCCACGTGCCCGTCATAAGACCATGAGTTCGAAGTAAGGTAATAAATAGCTTCAGTTTTGAGATCATATTAATGGTCCTATTATTTGATTAGCTAAGGTATGAAATCCCCCTTTTAGATCGAAAATGATTGCGAAGTGTGCTTCTTTCCCTTCTTAGACTTATTGTCCGCGACAATGCTCATGCCATACCGATTGTAATGACGGTCATAAGGTAAGTTGTTTTGTAAGTTTACTTGGCTCGAGGATATGAGAGGATTGCATTTATTACTCAACTGTGACGTTCGCCTACCACCGTTGTTTCCGTGAGGGGAGCGACTGGCCTGACGACTATCACAGCCTTCGCCAACTCTCGCCCGAAGTCTCTTTCCACGTATCTTCCCAACCTCCTATCGCGAATAAGCCTCATGGTTCGTCGCGGTGGGTCTTCTAGGGTTGTTCGTCAGCACCCGCGTACCCAGGAATGCCACCAGAATATGCCGAATGTTTCTTCGAAGCAACTCGAATCATTAATAGCTTGAAAAAGGCTCTAAAGCCGATTTTTGATCTGCAATCAGCAATATTAGTCCGCTCTTCCATTTGAGGCAGCAATTTGAGGCCGCATCGTGTTATTTGAGGCCGCATCAATTAGCTGCAATTTGTACCTGACGGCGCGAGATGTTTTCAGCATTAGTCATTGCCATCTCACCTGCCTATTTTGTCCAAGCTCCATCAACTCTAGCGCCCTCTAATCCAGATATCAAACGTCACAAGCTTACATGAATCGCGATCCATTGTCTGCAAGAAGTTACATCTATCACTTCTTACAGAAAACCCAGCTGAATTATTGAACGTCGATAAGCATGGCTGAAAGGTTCAACATCGCCTCGGCCAGAGATCGTTTCCCCGCACTAAAGCGGGATCAAGTTTTCCTCGATAACGCTGGTGGCAGTCAGGTTCTTGGAGATGTCATTGACTCGTAAGACAAGGAACTACGTCTATTCACTCCCTGAATGCTGGACTAATGTGAATAGGATATCGAATTACCTCTCCCACAGCAACGTCCAACTCGGCGCTTCTTACAACGTCGCTCGAGAGTCAACTTCTAGATATGGCGAAGGATGCAAAGCCGCAGCTCGTTACATGAACGCAAGACTAGGAGAAGTTGGTAAGTCTCCTAACTATGACTAACTGTAAGCTAGCCTCCTTACTTTCTCTAAGTCCTAGGAGCGTCAACAACACAGCTCTTCATGAATCTAGCCGTCGCCTTGAAATTTGAACCTGGAGACGAAATCATCCTTTCGAAACTCGATCATGAAACCGACATCGACCCATGGCTCTTTATGGCCAAGCGGCAGGACCTGATCGTCAAATGGTGGACTCCTACCGAAAAAGTCCCAAATCCAAAACTAACCCCCGAGAACCTAAAGACACTGCTATCTCCAAAGACCAAGTTCGTCGCGTGTACGCATACATCTAACATTCTTGGCACGATCCACGACATCAAGTCCATCGCGGAGACGGCTCATTCTGTCGGAGCACTAATGTGTGTGGATGGAGTCGCGTATGCGCCGCATCGCCAGATCGATGTTAAAGAGCTGGGGGTTGATTTTTATGCATTTTCGTGGTATAAAGTACTTCTACTGGCCCTCCCTGATGCTACATATCCGTACTAATGACATGAACTCCAGGTCTACGGTCCCCACATCTCCGCCCTCTACGCGCGGCAAGAAGCTCAAGAGAAGCTGCTACCCATGGGCCATTACTTCAATCCAACCGATACCTTGGAAAATAAAATCGGTTTCGCGGCCGCCAATTACGAAATGACGCAGACAATACCGCTGATCGTATCTTATCTCGGTGGTGATTCCCCTAAAGTCGTTTTCGAAGCTATTGCCACACATGAAGGGAAGCTGCAGAAGATCCTCCTTGACTACCTGACATCCAGAAAAGACGTCTCAATCCATGGAGAAACGAGTTCGGATCCTCAGGTGCGAGTGCCGACGGTCTCGTTTACGGTGGATGGGTGTAGCTCCAAAAAGATTGTTGAGGATGCGGAGAAGATGTCTAATTTTGGGTTCAGGTGGGGGAGTTTCTATTCGAAGAGGCTTTGTGATGAGGTTTTGCGGTTAGGTCCGGAGGGTGTAGTGAGGGTTAGTGCGGTACATTATAATACCGAAGAGGAGATGAGGGGGTTAGTTGAGGTTTTGAAGAAAGCTTTGCCGTAGGAGTCGAGGAGCATCAGTAGCATGTAGCAGTATCGCTCTAATTCAGGTAGATTTATACGTCATAATGATGTTCTCTAGACATCCTTAAAATTAATAGAGGGATAGACATGATCAAAATTTTAATACTGATATTGATACCAATTTGGAATTTCGTTTTAATGTTTTATTTCACAATATACTCATCTAGAGTTCTAATTAGCACATGTAAAATCTGTAAGAGACTCTATAAAGATTTTAGGAAATTATTATTTTCTAGTAGGATTTTGTTGCATCTGGAGTGGACTGACTCCACATCAGGTGACCTGGTATCACGTGGGTCGGTCGGTCATCCACCTTACAGCTTAGGTGACTTCATAGAAGGATCAACAATCTTACAATCATCCAACTTTGCATGCAACATGCCTTTTTGCTATCAAATCTGGTGAGTATTATGGTAGCCCTGTGTGGTGGCGCTGTGCATGCGGTGGCGGATCCTTCTGCTCAGCCCCACCCGGTCCGCAGCACGCATCTATACACCTTTGACCTCCTTCGCGCGCCCTGGCTTCAAGGTGGCTTGATTGATCTGTTGTTCTATCATCCTTCCTTTCGTAGTACGAGTAGCTTTGTCTAAACATCTCTCTCTAGTTGGGAAATCGTATGCCGTCATGATGTATCGTGTTTTCTCTGCTTCGCTACGCCTAGTTGTCTTTGGCAGTCTATTGTTAAACATATCTGGACATGTAGCTGCGCAGGGCTTCAATGCTAGCTCTCTGCCGCTGTCCACCCGGCGTACGTCCTAATATCAGCATGACAATTTTGCACGAGACTGACCGTCTTTCGCCAACAGAAGCTTGGTGCTCATCCCAAATCCAAGTCTGTTCCCAGGTCTGCCAATCCGTGGGCACAGATGCGGTTTCCACTGAGAACACCTGCGATACCGTAAGTTTTACCTTTGATTTATATCTGCACTTGTCTAACAACCGTTATGTTAATAGTCCTCTCTCGACGTTGTATGCACTTGCCTGAATGGCTTCTCCCCGGATATGGGCCGCTACACCGGCACCGTCACCTACTTTACCTGCCAGGAGGTGACGACAACATGCATCGAAGAACATCCTAATGATCTACAAGGGCAGCAGACGTGCCTGAGCGAATCCGCAGCCTTCTGCGGGACTAACGATCAGCAGGTCGTGACAACCTACCATGTCACCGCCACCAAATCTGATGGCTCGACGACGACAGAGGCAGTAACCCTCACATTGGTGCAGCAAGGCGCCGCGTCAACGTCTGCTTCTGCTCCTACTTCCGCTGAATCGAGCGCAATGCCTAGCGTGTCCAGCAGCCGTCCAGCAGCATCCTCTACCACTCCCACGAGCGCAGTCGCATCCGCGACCGTGGGCCCCGGTTCAAGCCACTCTTCATCATCTTCCTCCGGCATCTCCAGCGGCACACTGGCAGCCGCCATCGCCGTCCCTATCGTCGTCGTTGCATGTCTCGCCGCAGGCCTGGGTTGCTTCTTCTGGCGCCGGCGGAAGAACGTTAGAGCGCCAGGACCAAAAAGCGAGCGTTTCGAGAAGGCGGAGCTGCATTCGGATCCAGTCAAGCCAAGGGAGTTGCTGACGGCCTCCGAGCGCTATGAGTTGCCAGGGGAGGGCGTGGTGCCGGAGCTGGCGGGCACCGAACAGGCGCATGAGTCCATGTAGCTCGGGTATTTGTTAGTTAAGAGGTTAGCTGAAGTATATGTGCTGGATTATGTTGTTTGGAAACCGCCATAGGCCGACCGAAAACGATGGTGAATATCGTAGAGTTGGGGTCTTCACCTCTCACGAATTTGTCACGAGCCAACACCATCCCTTCAAGAATCGCGATCTTCGAACATTTGGCCTTGTCTGAAGTGAAGACGATGGGAGCTTTTACTGAGCAGATGATGAAGATGATGCAAAGCAGTATCATCGTCGAAGTGAGCACTGAGGGTGGATCTAGAGACTTGATTACGCAAAAGAATGGACTAAGCAGACATATGCTAGAAGGCAGAATTGTACTGCTCAATCCACAGCGTTGCCCGGAAGTAGGAGCATCCTAACTCACGACGCTAATCGCTGGAGAGAAATAATTAAACTCTAGGAGGTTCTATTGGCATTGGTCGAAAGTAACGGCGGCACCCTCGCCGAACAGCAACTTCGCCACCTACTCGTAGCCTCGTTCTGAACGTGGCATAGATGTCGCTACTATCAGCTTTGTAAGCCATCGTCTTGACTAAACCACATGGCTACATTAGCCTTGGCTTCAATCATAGCTTCTGCGACATCCACACCAATGTCACCAGCAGCGCCGACGACGGCTACGGTTTGTTCTTTTAATCGAAACTGCTCCGGAACATTACTAGGGATCTCTGGAAATTGGCAAGGAAATCCGTCTTGAGCGGTCCGAAATCTTCGACTGGCATAGACATGATGAAGTACTGTGGAGTACCATAGTGTGGTGAGAATGAGTTGAACAGGACGATGAGGGCGGAAATGGCAGAATACTATCTCGACAGAAGATTTGCGATGTCGAAGGGGCCGATTTCACTTCACCTCTCCTCGCCTCTGTACTCGACAGAACACATGTAGAATATGGCCTCTAAGAAACAACGAGGTATTACGGGGATTCGACTTCTGACGAACATGCATACGTCCTTGTGTTCGAACCGCATTGGAAATGTGTTGGGAAGTGATCGGCGATGACTTCTCAGCCTTGCAGGACGGCTTCTGCAATCGCCCAATCCTGTGCCACAAAGGTTTTCGGGCAACCCTTTAACTGACATAGAATTTATTAACAGTATATGTACTCAAGCCCGCGATGCCCCGCAACTGGTCCTTGATGAATCATGAGTGTCAGCCTGATGGCTCTCTGTATTGTCTCTTCTTCTTGTGGAGAATTCAGCCTTGCGTGAATATCAGCATCTACAGAAGTTGGATTCTTTGGGGGCCGAAGAAAAAGGAAAGGCAGTGGCGCAGCTATTCTCCGCAATCCATCATGCATATTAGGCACTCGATTCCCCCAGCTTTTGATAACGAACCCTCCTGACAATCTGAAAACCGACAGACGCCCGCAATACAGATTCCTGCCGAAAGGACGGCGGCAACCGAGTTTGTACCGTGGTAACTCGCTGCTCTTTGGAACTGAAACAGCTGCCCTGCGAGTAGCTATCATTCTGGCGAGGCTCGCCATTTAACAAATCCAACACAGGAATTAGAGCTTAGCCTCGTTGCCACCAACTTCGTCCGAGCAGCCTCTTGCATATTCCAAGAGTCGAATTGAACGCCACCCTCGTTTGGGCACTGTCAACCCAATCCTTTTGGCTATCTCTTATTTGGCCCGAAGCCGAACTACATTGCCCTCCAACCAGAGCTTTCGACGTCGAGAATGCCTAAGTTAACCACGAAATCCGGACAGACCACCAAACGCCTAGGTTTCTTATGGCGCAGTTTGTGGCACGATGTAGGGCACGACTTTAGATCGATGAGATGGGGACGGTTGGGACTCTGGTTCGTGTTCTTTATCTGGACTGGCGGCCTCGCAACTTCCCTGAGTTTTTTCAGCGTGTTGTACACGTCCGGGCTTTTCCAGCCTCAAGGGGCCTGCCTTCCTGATGGTTCTTTTAATCTACATCCAGAAAGATACAGCGCTTGGTCTTGGTCCGGTTTCTTCCAGATCACCTTCGGGTTTGGCCACTTCTCTTTCACCGAAGCCAAGATCATCGACATATTTTGGGATATTGTGAGTACCAGGCGTCAACTTGCTGTGCCCTCTCAGAACTGACGCTGCCATCATCAGGTACTTGGTCGTATTGGTCAGGCATTGATGGCATTTCTTGCCTGGCGGACATTCGTCACTTACGTTACCACTGCCATGGAGACTGCCCCCGTGACATACGAGATTTTCTGGACAGTGTTTTTGCTTAAGAATCCTCATGGGACGTCAATCCTCAAGCTGATACGAGAATTCTCTCTGAACCGTGGACTGGCATCCAAAGTCGCAATGGGATTTATGATCATCAACATGACGTTCATTCTTGCCTTCCCAACTCTTGCCAGCGCTATGACCGGATACCAGCAGAATAATAAAGCATTTGTCTCCGACTCAAGTGGCAACTATGTTCCCTTCTCACTTTTTTCTCCAGTTGTGTACGTCATCCACGACGGCCAGAGGGTTAATCTTACTAGCGACTACCCCGTCGTGGTAGAGGACGATTTTGAATGTGAAGACCTCAAAATACCTCCCATATGCTGATAGCTAATTAATGGTACCTAGATGATCCTGTACTAGAAATCTACTCCTTCCACGACTGCGAAGAGAATTGCTGGCTGCTGAACAATGTATCTCAATGTAAGTCTCTCCTTCAAATATAGCTATGAACCTTTTCGTAGCTTCGAATTATTCCTGTGCAGGTTTCCTGAGCTCAAGTGTAGATGTCCAAGACTATGGGTTCTACGGAAAGCAAGACCAAAGTTCCTTGTTTATGAATCAAACGCTTCCGGCCCCAGTGCTCAACATATCGGCAACGTACATTCCGGCTACAGGTACGTTGACTGGGTGGAATATGTCAGCTTTCCGGGACGAGAAGAATGCACTCTGGACGACATCGAACCAGACTTATAACTACACCTGGATCACGACCAACGGCAGCTGTCAGCCGGTAGGGGTATGTTTCCCTAAAGTCTGATCACCGTCTCCCAAATTGATCGAAACATAGACCTACCAATGGGGCTTCTCCTTCTTCCAGCTATTCCTCGTCAACTTATTTCTTCTCATCTGGACCATCGGAACCTACGTACTATGGCTGAAAGCGCATCTAACCATGCGCGAGCGTGGTCGGGTCGATGTTGCGGGCGAGTATAAAGCCGCCGTTCAGCTAGTATCAGCCATGCATAAAGAGTTCAACGAAGATCCACTGACTCTGACCGAACGCCAACTACGGCACCGAATTAAAGGCCAGTTGCATGGCGGCAAGATTGCGTACGACTCACCCTTGATGCTAGACCGATATAGCTTCCGCAAAGGGATGGAAAGGTGGTTCAAGAGGGAGAAGTGGTGGTTCGGCGCGACTTTTATAATCTGCTTTATTTTCAGTATAATGTTGATGTCCTCCAATTTTCTTCTATGTAGCTGGACTGCGTTTATGCCCACGGGGATGGTTGTTGCTATGATGATTGGGACTACGAATAAGAGCAGAAGTTTTATCGCGTTCTGCTTTTGGTTAGTGGGAGCTATTGTTGTCATTTCTCTTCATTTTACAGTTTGGACTAGGGGTAGCTAGATTTTCATATGGTAGAATACTTCCTTCCATCTCTTTAGTTAAAATAACACCCTTTAAGACGTGGTAGGACCAAGGAGAAAAAGCTTTCTTCCATAGGAACCTATAGAACCAAAGAAACCAAACCAATGAGAACTCAACGCAAAACCAAAGCAACATCGTTACATCATTGGATGAAATCAACCATGAATGAGAGCTTTAAATATAATAACCGCTTACGCGTGGTTGAGCTTAATCAAACTCTTCTTCAATAAATGTTAAGGCGAATAGAAAGATTATCAGCCATAGTGTAAAGACGACAATGACAACGAAATGGCGGCAGGGGAAATATGTTGGTTTAGTGGAGAGAACCATGAACGCAGTGACGAAGGTGACGCACATCGGTGACGCGGAAAGAAAGAGTTGAAGGAAGAGTCCCCAACAATCTCCTGAGTAGTACAGATCTGGCCGATGGAGGAGTGTGATATTTGACCAGTTCGAAGAATCTCGCTGTTCTTGCTCTTGTGAGTCGCCGTCGGGGTTCCGAGAAGCCTTCCCTTCAGCCGCGTTGCTGAGCAGCACCATCGGAATCACCCCTTTTATTCAACTCTTTCAGCAAAGACAAGTTTGATAGCATTGGATCGCCGAGAACCGTAAAGAACAGGATACACTTTTTCCATCCAATTTCCGGATATCGAATGCTACCGACCAGAAAGAGCATAGGAATGAACCAGGCGAGCAGCCTTGGGCCGCTGTTACTGGGGACCTTGTAAGCCGTATTGCAAAGTAGCTGGCAGCCTATCGGAGTCAACGCGATATTCTCAGTGATGTTGGTGTTGAGTGGGAGGAAGTAAGCTGGGTCTATGAGAACAGCGGGATTTTGCGAAACGGCCAACGTGATTGTCTCTCGACATATTGTTGCGTTTCAAGGTCCGATAATGTTTGCATTGGCCAGATTCAAAGATAAAATAAGGAACTAAGGAGGCATCAATGGAAATATTAGATGGAGGATCATGGCGTTCTAGGAATAGCCGTTGCGGTTGATGAGAGGCTGTAATAAAGGCTATCAAGATAGCTGGTATTATGCTCTTGCAATGAGTCGTCTCTGCTATGCCTTTATAGATTGCGAATCTAGCCCGAGGCAGCGTTTACTCGCCCAAATGGTGCGCTCGCTCAGCTTTGTATTTAGATAATAGACACAACAAGGCATAGATTTGGCCGTATTTATGCCATTGAGAGATGAACTTCTGCTACTATTCCCTTCGTGTGGTGGCAGAGCTCATCATATCAAGGGCATGGGGTGGTGTGGCTGCACGCGTGTGGCGGTGGCTGTGCTTTCAGCTGAACACCATATAGCTCCAAACCGCTCGGCATAAAGCGCCCGTCATGCAGAAGATAACCACGCTTGTTCGGGATGGCTTCATGATTCTCAATCACTCTCTAGATGTCAATGCGGCTTCTCAACGTGGTGCACGAGCATTACAAATTGCTGCTTTAGCTGGCATGATGAGTCTTGCAGGCCAACTGCTAGACACGGGCGCCGAATTAGATGTGCACCGGCATACCCTAATGGCTGTAATGTAGATACGGGGGCATACTATGATCTGCCTATACCTTCAACAGCTTTTAGCGGTTTTCTGAAAAGAATATCGCTTGCCCCCGACAGCACAAGCACGGAAACTAGTGAATCTCAAAAGCCCTGTCAGAATACAACCCTTGGGCAATTTCTTCCATAACTTCGCCCCGCATATGTGTGGGTATACAAGCCTCACCAATGAAAGTATAGTAGCCTCGCTCAGGCCTCAAAACGACGGGTACGCTGCAGCCGAAAAGAATGCAAATACTATCGCCAGGGCGCAGTTTCCATGGACCTGATCCCACCAGTGTTCGGCTTGTTGTTGTATTTGACAGGGCCTCCGATACGAATAACGTTTTCCGATTGACTGTTAAGAAAATCTCCATTAGGTACTCTTTCTTTTCGTGGGCCATTGCGGTGCTCCCCCCATTCAAGGATACCGATTTCTGCCACTCGGGCCACCATTCTGTGCATAGTGTATCTTGCCGGTCCCAACCTGGAACTTGGGTCCGTTGGGTTCTGGGAAGGATGGCGGAATGGAAGATCTTATCCCAGTGTCTCAGCGTGGATCGTGGAGTATGACTTAAATCGAGGCCGAGACGGTTATACATGGAGGCTCTCCAATCGATCAGTATATTCAAATGGCCTTCAAGTTCAGGCCACGGGTTGGACATGTCCATCACAACCAAGTCATTAATAGGTGTGCTGCAGTCATGAACTACTGAAAGCTCGATACCATGTGCAATCAACACCGTTCCCTCTCCGCCAAATCGGACGCGAGCCTTGGAGTCTCCGCATGCTCTGTAGATGCTATTGTCGGACGGGCTTACACTCTTGATTGGCGTAGTAGCAGACTGGGTGTTGAAGTCAGGCACCCAGCTTGGAAGGCTGGGCAGCCGCGAAGGGTAGAGTGGATCTTCCTCCTCGAGGGTCCATGCTTCCCACGAAAGACACACACAGTCCAGCTCTCCAGTTAGTTCAATAAGCGCCCGAGTAGCGTCTTGATATGTCTCAGAGACCGATTTCGCGTAATCCACCTTCAGCCCTGGGTGGTCAGAGCCGTCATGTTCAGAAATACCGAGTAGTCCAAATATTCTATCTCGAGGATCAGTACATCTACAGGCTTCGTAATCCAGCAAGAGCGACAGTAGAGGTCGTCTAGGAACGCCTCGTTCGGGAAACGGGAGCCTTTCCGGCACAAATGATGCGATATCGCACATCTCATCTATAAACTGATATACGGTAGGATGTTCTTCTACTTGTTCGCAGATTTCGATGGCGTCTCGGATTAAAATCGGTAGTTGTTCTACAGTATCATACTGGACGGAATATTGTCCACACGTGATCTTCACCTCTTGAGCGCATATCACTTCTTGAATAATCCACAAGCGTCGCCAGTAGTCTCTTTCACCGTAGAGAAAGTGTAGAGCCTGATAGATATTCCGAGAAGAGTTTCCATTCCGAAAACTTTGCAGAATGTGCTGGACTCTAGAATTTTCATCCGAGAGAGTCTCCAACGTCGTCAGATACTGCATCGCTAGGTCACTGTCGCCCGCCGTTTCACCTAGCCAAACGAGTGTGCATTGAGCTTTATGATATACATCTCGCATGAGACCAACTTGTTGATTTCTTTCCGCTATGTCTTCCTGATTTATGCAAATAGCATCAATCCACAGCAATCGAGAAGTATGGCCTTGTAGTAACGCATCTAGTGCACATAAGAGATTTTGCGTCACTGGAAATTTGTGTCCGTCGAGTTCAAGCCGTTTCTCTTTCGACGGCTTCCCCCAGGTATAAGAGAGCGCTTCGTAAGCTGGTACATGTTCTAGTGAGGCATGAACAAAATGACCTTGCAAGCCTGCAGGGGATCGTACCAATGAAAGGAGTCTTATCTCCCGTTGGTGGTCAAGAGGTTGATAAAGGCAGCAGCCTAAGGAGTATTTGAGGCAAATGTGCTTTGTGGAACGTTGAGCAAGATCGTTAATCAGACGTCTACCATTTTGAGCCAGAGGTTTCTGATCAATAGCGTCTAGAGTTTCGCAGGCGGCATCCATTTGCGCAATCGAGTCTTCCCATGATGGCAGTTCTCTTCCCATACAGACCAGCAACATCCAAAGCACGATCGCCACATGCTCGTCCATATTTTCAACCCTCGTAAAGTACTCTACATTGAGTATTCGACCGATAGATGAACCTTGCGGTAACCAGATATTACAAGCTTTTTCAATCATTTCTAGCTCCTGGCGCTGTGATTCCCTCGTTTCTATGGACTCCAAACACGTTTGGACCATATAGAAAGTAAAAGACATCAACGAGCTTTGTATGGCGTATATTAGGATGAATTTTGAGATGAGCAATGTGGCATCTGAAATGACAGAGTCAAAGAATTGTCCTTCTTTCATTGCAAGAATGCGAGGAGCTTTGGCGGAGATGTGGCGGAATTCATTGCTAGTGAAGCAACAAGAAATTGCAATAGCAGTGAGCATCGGACGTGTATGAGAATGCGGTTGATGTGCGAATTGTATTTGAGCCAGGAAATACCATATATGACTCCTTGAAGAAGGTTTTATGCTCGCTTCGGTAAGCACGTTCTCTGTCGCATCAACCGCATTCAAGAATCCCGTTTCACAAACTACCATCGTCTCCCAAGTCATTTGCTTTTCTTTAATTGCCGAGGCCCGGATATGTTTAATGTTGCCAGGTATGTTCGAAGGGGTCAAGAAGAGTGGAATTAATAGAAGCATGAATCGAGTGCCGTAGACTTCGTCTCGTATCCTGTCTAGCTGGCTTTGTTCATGATCTTTCAACCCGTCTTGTTTGCCATAGGTTTCGAGTGAATTGGCTACAAGGCTATATGCCTTCACAAGCCCTTTCAATGCATCGTATATTTGCTCGGGCGTGACAGAAGGCTTTGAAAGAGAATGTTGAAGAATGAGCAGAGACTTGACTTTGCAATTTATAAGATTTACGAGCTGTTTCAGGAGCTTGGAACCCCTCTCGGAAAACCCCGGGTCATCAACGTTTGTAGCCAGCAGTGGTCGAATCTTTTCAAGAGCCGCGGTCAATAATGCGGCGTTGACAAGTGACATATTAAATAGGAGCGGGTTGCCTCTCGGATCCTTTTGGCTCCTGCTGATCTGCTCATAAAGCGAAACTAAGGTCGGATCTTGAGTGATTCGTGCAAACATGCGAACTTTATGCAGCTTCGTCGGCGTTGGCGTATCTAGGGGGATTGGATTCATATTTCAAATTATACTCGTCGCACGTAGTGTGTTTAATAAGATTAGTCGAGAGGCTGCGCTATCACACTGAATTCCCGATCAACTAGCCTGGATGGACGTGAAAGGACGTAATCAGTCGTTCGATAAATTCGTAGCCTCTGCGAGAGGACAAGCATTGGGGTATAATAAAGCAAGGACAGTGGCGGGTATGCTTTGTAGGTAGTGCTGGCAAGAAGGAATCTTGGTGTAGAACCTGGAAAGCACAGAGCGGATAGCCTGGCAGTGGGGTGAACGATGGCGTGGGGCTGAGATATCGTTGTGTACGTGCCGCATGTGCCATGTGTGGAAGAACTCGAAGGAAAGAATTCTCAGGAGAAAGGAAGAGTATAGTTACACCATGCAAGTTGATTTCAAAGTCACGAAGGCGGGTATGAATGCGTTGGGTATAAGCCTTCGCCTGTTGTTTCAGCCTCACGCCCGGCACAGCCCCACCCATCGCCAAGGCACAGTTTCTCACATGTCTCAGCCACACTTGTTCGATTTCTAGGCAAAGCTTCGTTTCTCTTCTTCTATGACAACCTATTACCCGACCATCTCCAATAGCATTACCCACGACTTCCACATGGACGATCCGTACGCAAAGGCTGTCCTCAACCCCTTGTCCCGGAATATACGACTCCTTCTTCTCCAACCAGGTACAGTATCAGAACCCCTCAAATGCTACTTCCGCTGCTACCCTTTGAATGCCTGCCCACAATATACTGCTGTCTCTTACACCTGGGGCGATACCGCAAATTATGATCACATCATTCTGGATGATGTGCCGTTTCCCGTATGGCGAAATCTGTGGTGGTTTCTACACTATATGCGCTTACGGAGCGAGAGCAATCCGTCTGAACAGCACTCCACCTTCTGGATCGATGCCATTTGTATCAATCAAAACAGAGTAGCGGAACGCAACCACCAGGTCCGATTGATGCGCCAGATCTATGAAAATGCTTCGATCTGTCTCCGTATGGCTGGGTGAGGCGTGCCATGATACCCATAGCGACTCTTTGATGGAATACATCAACTCTCGACCAGCACAGGGAGCATATTCGCAGGTGCATGGCAGCCAAAAAAACGCATTCTTAGCTCTATGTAACAGACCATACTGGCGGCGTGTCTGGATCGTTCAAGAGGTGATGCTTGCGAAAGAAATAAACATTTGCTGCGGCCACAAAAGCGCGCCCTGGGAAAAATTCGAAGCCATATTTGACCACCTATATTCCTTGACAGGCAAGGATCCCTCGGATACCTTCACCGATATCGCTCTTGCTAGTAGCGCTGCTCCTATCTTCGCATTCAAGTCAGCCTGGACCGGAGAGCGTAAACCCCTCAAATCTCTCTTGACCACGTGGTGTGATCTGGAGAGCACTGAAATACGAGACAAGGTCTATGCACTCCTTGGTCTGTCAACCTCTCTCATATCGGTGGATTATCGGATATCTCTTCAAAGTCTCTTTTACAAGGTTCTAAACTTTGTCTGCAATGAAAGGACGGCAAAATACCCCACAGAGAAGGCAAGAATCAGAGATGTGTTCCTGTTCGGCAGAATGCTCAGGACAATACTCCAGGCTTCTTGCCCCGACGATCAACTAAAGCGACATGTTTCCGTAGCAATCGAAAATGGCGTAACAGCAAGCTCGGCAGACATCCTTGAACCACTACCCAACGCTGTTACCGTGCGAAATCGAGACACGAAAGATGCCCAGTTTAGGACTATGCTTGTAAACTTGGATGACCAACAGATCTTTCGTACGCTCAAAGCTAGCCACGAGAGTGATCGTTAGTATGACGAATCTGAGGAAATGCCCGGCAGCTAATGTCTTGCAGATGCCTCATTGTCTAGTCTACCTCTAAGGCTCTCTAGCTCTTACGGGAACCCGCATCTATCCACCACCACTGCCAGCCTGACCTACAGCGCCTATATTCGAGGATCACGGGTACCCGACGTATTAAGCACACCTCTACAGTTACACAATACGCCGCGTAGGAACTATGTGTGTACGTTTTGCATGAAGGTGTTCAGATTGAGATTGTATTGGAAGGCTCACGAGGAAGAATTTCATGAACAAGCAATGAAGTGGCGGTGTCCCGACTGCAGGCAGATATTCAACGCAGCCAAAAGATTCCGAGAGCATCATCTCAAGCTGCACAGCTGCGTAGATTGTGACACGTCCAGACCCAAACCTGGAATCAAACTATCTCCATGCGTCAAGAAGGCCGAGCACATCATGCACAGTAAGAAAGCTTTTAGTTGTGGCTTCTGCGCCAATCTTTTGAGGACTTGGGACGAGAGATGTGAGCACGTCATTGACCATTTCGAGAACGGGGGCCTGAACATTCAGTGGGATTTCAACAAAGTCATCTTCGGCCTAATGAAGTGACCAGTTATCGCCGGGGCGTGGAAGCTGCTCCTGCAAGGTAAACATGGCAATGATGTTCAGCACTGGCCTCGATTATCATGGAACCCGAGATCGTGTCATCCCTTACGCTATAAGTTAGAAATCATGAGCGATGAGTATATGCACATAACCTCCAAGCTTCTTGTTGAAGAGATCTATAGTCTGGCTTCAATTGACGAAGAGCTTTATACTCAACTAAAACACACGGGCATCGTGAATGAGCGAAGGCTCTCATTTACATCCAACGAGCCACCCGATCAACATTCAAGCGACTTGGTATCGATTCCTCGAGAACTCAACTCCAACCGTCTCTACTTTAAATGGGAGACCGAATTATTCCAAACCCCCCAAACCCCACCATTCAGGTCTAGAGCTCCAGGAAAACTGCCACCTCCTTCTCCATTCTTCGAGCTACCCAGTCATCTTACGATGGAATCAGATATGTCAATGTCATTCGAGACCCTCGCATCCGAAATGTCCCGACCTTCACTATTCAAGTCTGGAGCTCCAGAAATATCATCACCTGCTCCTGAACCAAAGGAGCTAGTCAGTCAGTATACGAGCTGGTACCCGCAAGGATCCGAGTTCGAGACTCTCCCATATGAAAGGCCCCCACGTTGGATGTCCATATCTACAGATCCAGAAATACCACCACCTCCTCCACCGAAAGATACGGATAAGATCCACTGGGAGAGATATTAGCTATTTTAATACACTGAAGCGAAAAGTGCGCACTATTAACAGAGTGGTTGCGATATAATGAGCTCAAAGCCTGAGCTGCTAGCTGCGTCCAATAGAATACCAATTTATCTCGCGGCGAGCTAACGTTGCGATCCGCCTCCTCTTGCAGGATATGAGCTCTGGCGTTGTCTACCAGAGTTACCCAAAATGTCGGGGCCAATGTAGGGAGTCCATCGTGGTAGTCTGTGCTGGTGTCCCCGACGGGCTGAACATACTCGCGCTGCACCCAGTCTCGCGCACGCAGCATTCCAAAGCTCCTTACACGTGCCGTACGTCTTAAGATCTTGCAGTATCGTGCAGCCTGGCAACCTGCTGGATGACGATGATGCCTTGGCAAGGCAGTTCGTTTGCACGGGGTTGAATCACGCCGCTCAAACGAGTCGAGGCTGCGTCAACGAGCATCATAGCATCCCAGCTACTTCATGTGCCATTCTGATTCTTCCAGGACTGGCCTATCGCCGGACGAAAGCATGCCGTCATTTGCTCTTGAACCTCGTCGTGTCTACATCTCGCCATCGCTCGGGGCGCCGTCTATCAACCGCAAGTGCTATGGAATTCTGCATCAAGTGGTTGATTCTGGGAATTTTCAGTCGGCACTGATAGTACCTCAGGATGGATTTTTTTTCCGGGTTGGCTATGGAAGGTAGCAGGCGAGTGAGTATAGAGTTGGAATCGGTCCATTGACGCCTGTTCCACGAGCTCGCGGCCTTCATCATGGTGGTTTGCAAGCTTCTTCAGAAAACATCGCAGCGCAGGATGCGCGCTCCAGTCCTTCCAACCGTTGAACGCAAGGGTATACTTGGTCACCGGGCGGGGCGATTGACATAGGGGAGCCGTCGCAGTAGCTATGGAAATGGGGTAATGTGAGGTCGGGTAGAATAAGACGTGTTTGGCGGCTTACATCTCCCCAACCTTGAATCGCATTAGGCCGTCTGATTGTATCATTAGCTGGTAGGGGAGACTTGAATTCCATTCGCATTGATGGGCCGTGCTTAAGGAAAAGGGTGCTAGTATCTACAAGCAGACTGGGTGGGCGTATATAGAGGGGCAGGCGAGAGATATGAAATTCCGAAAAGAGGTTGATATCAAGATTGTTTGAGCTGGTAGTGATACGGAATATCCAGGAGCGTAGATGGGAAATTGTCGTGCGAAATATTGAGAAAGCCCAAGTTTGGGGGAGGGAATCGCAACTTTAGAAGAATCTCCCTAATTCCAGCTACCTTTGGTCGTTTGTATAAGAGCATATAGGTAATTGTGAATATACATAAGTGTTGGCACAAGAGAAGTGATAACTAAACGGTCAAGAAAACGACGTTTTGAGCTTCTCTAGCGCTGCTTCAAGAGTAGCAAAGATATTCCCTAATCTAATCTGTTTCGCATTTGCACATTTAAAGGAGGGGCTCAACGCGAAGTTTAGGAAAGTGTGAAGTTCAAGACTAATCGAAATGATGAGGGTAATTGTTGAGACGGTAGCGCCGGAGGGCCAGAACGAATACAGAAAGTCTAGTTAAAGAAGTCCTGATGTGGGTATGGTGGTGTAGTCATCATGCGAAGGCAGCGGCCTTGTCGTGGAGCGACATGAGTAAGATGCGGATGATCTCGGGTGCTGCAGAAGATGCTATGAGAGGACGCAGAGCCACTTTCGGGAAATAGAGGACTCGGTGTCATGGGGAAGGGGAAGGGATCAACATCTCGGTCGCGATGACCTTCTCCTTAGCATTCCATCTCACGTCTTCATCTTTAACAAAAGAAAAGCCAACTCATCGAAATCCCCCAACTTCTCTTCAATCCCCGGAAACTTGGTGACATCAGCCTTGACATGTTCCTTCAAAGCTGCTACAATCACATTTCTCAGGCCCCGATCGGAGTCAGGCGTAGATGTGTACACCAATGCTACGGCGTCGACGAAATCGCTGCTATCCCAATGACACCAGATAGAACTCTCGAATTTCGACTTGGCAGTCTCGGCTAGACTCGAGATCGAGTATTTGTCGGCCAGGGCATACATGCTCGCATGAATGACCAAGGGGTTGGTAACCTGGATCAAGACGTCTTTGCTCGACGAGCCTCGCGAGACTGCGATACAGGGACACCATCGGTCTCCTCGAAGCGGCTTTGAGAAATCGAAAACCAGCGTCGTAGTATAGGGTAATGGATTATGGAGTTTAGTCTTCGTCTCTGTTCTGGGGTCTCGGGCGATATGGTGATCTATGAGCCGTAGACGCTCAGCACTGTCGTTGAGGGTGGGGTCGTAGTCGCCGTGATAAAAGAAGATAAGCATGCGTCGGATCATCTCTGGATCGTCAGCTGGGAAGTCGATTTTGTTTTCTGCGGCCTCCTGTGCACATAAGATTAATAACTTATTGGCGTCCGGGTTTTCAGCATGATTGTTTGTTATATTTTACCTTTCCAACGGCGAATTTGCATGCGTTTCGAAAGAATTCGCTGTATGTGCATACAATGCCTTTGTGCACATTGTAGGTGTCATTGCCGCATGTGATGGTAAGGTCTGAATAGTCTCCGGAGTTAAATAGATGGCGAACGGCCTTGTTGACGGCTGTCTCCATGGTGAAGTTCTCTCCGTTGAGTACTGTATAATCTATCAAATCCGATGGTGCTACGGTCGCGAGCAGCGGGGGTGTTCCTGAGGGGTGAGACGAGGTAGGTAAGGCTGTTATCGATAACGTTTGATTGGCCACGTACATGGAAATCCGCCCCATACCAACAGTAGATGGATGTGACCACTAGCTAATGGTAAAGAAGTAGATTATGGTTAAGGAAATATAGTTTGAGCATGATGAGTAAAGTAGGCCATCATATTGACGGCTGTAGAAGCTGCATAGCCACCTAGACAATCATACGATCCCAGGCTATTTGGTATGAAAGCCTCCCATTACCCCAGAACGTGCGCCCTGAGTACCAACGCCAAACCCACCCAGAATCAGCATCTCGTATCAACGCCAGAACCTAGCCAGGCGTTCCTTAAGAAGCTTTGGCTCCAGTAACAGGACACACAGCCCCCTTCTCACTCCCCTCAACACTCGGATGTCCCACCACCTTCCCCAAATGATGTCCAACACTGGCCTTCGTAACCGGACACACCTCTCCATCTTGTTTTCCCTTGACGTCCGGATGCTCAGGTGGCAGAACGCTAGTCACGGTCCCAACAACAGGACAAACCATGTCATCCATACTCAGACTTTTCTCCTCCTTAACCACCTCCCTCAACGCCGGACAAGCCGCCGCATTCCCCGGTTTCTCGTTCGCGGGGATCGGGACAGAGGGGTGTTTTGAAAGGTTGTGGTGGTGCGTTGTTGAAGCGCCGACGACGGGGCAGACGAGGTTGTCTTGCGACAGGTCGATGTCTGGGTGCGAGGGCGGGAGGACGTGGTTTGTTGTGCCGACTACGGGACAGGCTTCCATTTTGGATCGGGGTTTGGGGGGTTGGGTTGGGGAGTTGTGAGGTTGGTTTGATGTGGATGTTGAAGTGTGGCTTGCAGATTGTAGAAGAAGCAATGTTGGTGCTGTTGGAGGAGGAGTGGTGAACGTGGAGGCTGAAGTGAGGGTGGCCTGGAGCTTGCTTGAGCTTGGCTACGTCATTGAGCCGCATTCAGATTGCCGAGCTTGGACCTTCTAACATTCACCCTTCTCGACCTCAACCAATCAGCACCAAGGCATTATCAACGCATTTTCGAACGATACCCAACATCGCTGAGCTCTTACTTCGCCGTTTCATGCGCCTGAGATCCTTCACGTGGGCATTACGCATGTCAAAAGACTTTCGGGAGCGGCATTTCTTGGAGAATGACGCTCGAGACCCAAGAAAAGATGTACCACGTACCGTTGAAGGGCATCTGCAGTACGCGTGTCCCAAACCCTTGGCTTCTACTTGCTTCGCCAATCTGTATGCACGTTATTAGTTTGTAGGCTGATGGCGCATCCGAAATGCGAGGTCATCCACGATAGGAAGACCGCGTGGAAGACATTTGGAAACATGGACTGTGAGGTCTTAGTAGTAGATTGAGAGTGTTTTTCAAGTGGTGAGACTTCTGATTCAGTTTGAAATCGTTTGATAGAATACATGCTAGATATCTTTCTGGCCGAACAGGAAGTTGAAATGCTGGGTATCGTGTCCCCAGGCTACACCTTTGAATGAAAAAAGTACAAACTAGTGACGAGCCCGTCATCTGCACTACTCAACGCCTGAAACGCCATGCATCGGGTCGCACTCATGACGCCGTTTTGAAAGACCTGTTTTGAGGTCTGCACCCGGTCGACCTATAACCAAAACACCGAGAACCCATTTTCGTAATACAAGAAGTAACCTCAGAACGGAATATCATGCCGCGAAGTGGCTCACGAGAAAACGGGCAACCCGCTAGCCATTCTGTAAAGCTCGAATGCTAGACTTGGCGTCTCTCGTATGGCGGCTTCGACGTCTTTTCGCAGGGACAGTTGCGGGTTGGCGCGGAAAGTTTGAATGACGAGATCACGAAGTCCCCGATCGCTGTCGACAGTGGTCTCGTAGACATCTTGACACGACTCTGGAAACTCCTCGGAACTGAAATGCAGGGCAATTTGCGTGGCGAATTTCCTTCGGGCGAGAGACTTTAGGCCTACTATGCCGTATCTGCGGAAAAGTGTTAGTTCATATTTCTTGCCCGATGTAATGGTACGCTGTTTGGAGTTTTAAAAAAGCAAAGCAGGGAAGAAGTGACGAGGCGAAAACGCGGTCTTCTAGAAAGCTGACGTTGCAGGCCTGACTGTCCTGGTGGTGCCGTTTCATGGTCTGCGAGGCAAAGGGAAATGGGAATCATGCTGCTGCACTTGGATGGTTGTAGACATTGTGCGGACGAGTTGGAGAGGTGAGATTGGATGCGCGGTCCGTGGAGAAGGGCACGGAGTCTTGGCGGATCTGAAATGCGGACCGAGCGTGTGGCGAGCTGATTTGCTATGACGCATGTCGCGGCGAGTCGGCTTGCCGACACGCGCTAGAAGGGAGGGGTCCAGATCGCAAAAGATGGGAAGGCAAGATGCAAAAACGGGGGAGAAAGAAACCAAGGCCACTTACTTTTCCGCGATTGCGTACACTTTGGCATGCGTGATGAGGTAGGGTTTCTCGTTGTCTGGCTCTTGCACCGAGAATGCCGTCTCAAAGGGGTCTTCCTCCACCTCATATTCCATCGGAGTGTCTGGAAGTTTGGCCGAGTCGATTGTCTCGAATTGGTTCGCTTGCTCGTCGGGTGGTGTGAGGAGGTTTGGGTGGCCAGTGCTAGCTGCTGCGGTTGCGAGCAGCGGGTCTTCCACCAGCGCGAGATTGACCTTCTTGGTACGCCGACGCGTCGGGCTGCGTGGCCTTAAAGGTGAAGTTGGACGAGAGGATCGTTGTGATGTGCGGCGAGATGGTGGTTTGCTGAGGTAGTCGAGTTTGTAGAAGTCTACTCCTGTCTTAGTAGGTTGCCGGCAGTAGAAATCGCGAATATGGGCTTACAGTTGATCATGTGTTCGACTGCTTCCGGCTCATCTTCGCTGAGATCAATAACTCCCGTCTCTGCTTCTCTGAAGGGATTGCTGCATGCCCCATCAAAGAATCCCGATCGTGAGCAGATAATGGCACGATGGACGGCGTATCTCTTTGTTCCGCATTGTACAGTGAGGTCTGAATATTTGCCAGCTTCAAGAAGCCTGCGCATCATTTAGTAACAACAACGTGCATCGTAGCAAGGAAATCTTACGTCGACAGAGCAGACATGAGCTCATTGTTTGAAGAATCCATGGTTGTGAATAGGGATTGATAGTTATGTTGGTACCAGAGAGTCGAGGAAATCAATTGTAGCAGAGGTGTCGTAAATCAAAATGTAGAGGGAATGCGCGGGAGTTTTATGATATGCCGTGGACGCCTCGAGCAAGGTATTCGGTGCCTGAACCCTGAAGCTACGTAGTGGAGATCACAGGGGCGATGGATCTTTGGTAGATGTAGGGACGGAGGTTTGTTGTCACCGAACGGTCACCGAATCCGGGGTTCACAAAGTAGACCTAACCAAATGTAAGACAATATGTCAAGTGTACCACATAAATTGGATGCCAGGAGAAAATGATGGCTAAAAAGAGGAGATGTGAGGGTGCTGATTCTACAATAATAAATAAGCAGGGAGGGCTGCTGTCCCCGGGCCTAGCCGACATTTAATAGAACCATGAGGAGGAACTTTTCCATCGTTATGTCTCCACGCACGCTCAGCGATGGTTCTGGCCACGTTTTTGGCGAGTCACACGGATGCAGAAATGCGCCCAAGAAGCCAAGCGGACGCAACGGATTATTCTATCCATTCACGAGGATAGATGGTTCGTGGCGCAGTGCGGCCTGAAATCTAGAGGCGCCTGAACGTTGCCAGTGAAGATGGGACCGCTAGGGGGGCTGACGCGAGCAAGGATGCTCAGGCGAGAAGGCGCAGAAAGCTGATTCTATGCAGGCCTTTTACAGCTGTCGCCTGTAAAACTCAGCCCGATTTAGTCGTGCATCCATAGCACTTACCGCTGCTGGCCCGCTGGGGACGCCGAAGAAGTTTTGACGGCGCATTTTACTAAGTCGTCGGTAGTAGACGCCGGTGCAAGTGCCATGAGTTTCTGGTAGGGCTATGGTTAACCCTCGGAGGCGCTCTACATACGGAGAATCATGTCGTCTGATCGCTATATTGTCTGATAGAGTTGTCGGAGGATCAGAACGCCGCGACTCCGTTTCCAGATTGTAGGGCCCAATCGTTGTGGGAGGACGTGGAGATTTGCAGTGATTTACAGGACAGGAGAGACGCCGTTGTGGAGTTGCCCACTGTTGAGAGTCCCCAAAGGCTGGATCCATGGCTGAGGGCGATCACCTCTTCTTTGCTCGTAGTGTCGATGCACGATCCGGCTACCCCGTCTGCCGTCAGTTTCGCTTGCACGAGCCCTTCCATGGGAGCATCCAGAATGCAGCGACGCATTCTGTGTCGACGCGTCTTTCAAACTGCACAACTCCACGGTTCTTGGAAAGCGCACACGTGGGTTGGCAACATGTCGACTCGGATGTCGAACAAAAGCATGCAGATGTCCGATATGCCGAGATGTCCGGACGAGATTTATCTAGGAGTCGCCAGCTCAGATAGGACCTCCTTCGTACGGCTGCATGTTTGCCTTGTATACATACAAGGCGAGCTTTGTCGAGTATATTTGGTCTCGTGAGATTGTAGTCGTTATTTCTTAGACATTTCCTCTTCGATATTAGTGTGGGAGGCCGGGCCGAAGTTGGCCGGCCTCTTTCCACTTTTTCCCCAGCGGCTGTTGACGTACCGCATATCGCATTCACCGTCTCACAACGTTCACCAACGTTGAGCAACACCACGGCAAATGGAACTACGTGAAAGCTGAGACATTCACCGTCTGTGCCAATGCACAAAGTCCCATTTGAGTCCTCAAGTCGCCTGTTCTCTCCTCAACATCACCCCACCTACTAGCCACCCCACAACCATGGGCGACTACAAGCTATCAGCCTCACTACAAGGACACGAAGACGATGTAAGCACTCATCCATTCAGCCCCGAAGAGTACAAGGCGTCATTGTCGTTCTTTGCAGCGGCTTTACCGCTCTACTGACATGTCTTTCCCAGGTTCGAAGCGTTGCCTTTCCCCATCCAAGCTTCGTTGTCTCAGCATCCAGAGACGCAACCGTGCGGTTATGGAAATTGCAGTCGTCTCCACCCCCAATTTTCGATGACTCTATCACATCTCACGGAACCGAATTTGTGAATGCCGTCGCCTTCGCCCCTCCTTCCTCACAATATCCAGATGGCCTTATCATATCCGGCGGCAAGGATCAAATAATAGACGTGCGGCAACCGGCCAAAGCTCCCAGCGACAATGCCGACGCCCTACTACTCGGACATGGCGCAAACGTGTGTTCTCTCAATGTCAGCGAAGACGGGAACTTGATCATCAGCGGGAGCTGGGACTGTGATGCTCGGATATGGCAAGTGGGGAAGTGGGAGACGTCCACAGTGCTACAAGGACACACTGCGTCCGTTTGGGCTGTTTTAGCATATGACAAAGGCACGGTTATAACAGGTACGGCAACATTTCTATTTCCACCTATGTCACTGTACATTGCGGGTGGGACTTGGAAGCTGACGATGATCCCGCAGGCTCTGCAGACCAGCAGATTCGCGTCTTTCAAACGTCCGGTAAACTAACTCAAACGATGCGCACTAGCGACGTTGTCAGAGCCTTATGCAAACTGCCTCCAAACCACCCATCGGGTGCGCACTTTGCGTCAGCCGGTAACGACGCTATCATACGATTGTGGACTCTCCAAGGTCGCGAGATCGCCCAGCTACACGGCCACGAAGCTTTTATATACTCTCTGGCTTGTCTTCCTGATGGTGGATTGGTTAGTTCATCGGAAGATCGCACAGTCAGGATTTGGAAAAATCAGCAGTGCATACAGACGATTACACACCCGGCAATATCCGTTTGGACAGTCGCGGTTTGTGCGGATAACGGGGATATTGTTACGGGAGCTAGCGATCGCATGGTACGAATATTCAGTACGTCCAGAGATCGAGTTGCAGATCCCGCGACGATTGAAGCCTTCAACGACTCCGTGAAATCTTCATCGATACCGCAGCAAGCCGTCGGTAACATCAATAAGGAGCAGTTGCCCGGGCCCGAATTCCTAACCCAGAAGTCGGGAACGAAAGAAGGTCAAGTGCAGATGATCAATGAGACGAATGGCAATGTCTCAGCGTACCAATGGTCCACTGCCGCTAATCAATGGGTCAGCGTAGGAACTGTTGTAGATGCCGCTGGAAGTAGCGGCCGCAAGGTTACGCATAACGGAAAGGACTACGACTTTGTCTTTGATGTCGACATTGAAGACGGGAAGCCACCCCTCAAGCTTCCCTACAATCTCTCACAGAATCCCTACGAAGTTGCTCGCAAATTTTGCGAAGACAACAAACTCCCAATTACATATCTAGACCAAGTCACGAACTTCATCGTACAAAATACGCAAGGTGCGACTATAGGCCAAAGTGCTGGAGCACATGGTTTTGCTGCCGGTACAGATCCATGGGGGTCAGAATCGCGATATAGACCCGGCGATGCGGCACCAGCGGCACAACAACCCCCTCCAACGCAACGGAAATTGCTTCCACAGAAGGACTATCTCGACATCACAACAGCGAACCACAAGATCATTCTGAAGAAGCTAGTGGAGTTCAATCAGAAAATTGTTGAAGATGGCTCAAAGGATCTTTCACTAAACCCCTCCGATCTTGGAGTTCTCTCATCCACAGTCGCACAACTTGAAAAGGGTGCCACTAAAAACATCGACCCCGATGGAATCAACGTCATCCTCAAAACGGCTACACAGTGGCCAACGGACAAACGGTTACCTGGTTTGGACCTTCTCCGCTTACTAACTGCATCATCCGGCCCGCTTACATATCTCTCCGGTCCCGAACAGTCCCTCGTGAACGTTCTGCCTTCTTCTGGTGTCTTCGATCCATCGAGTCCGCCGAATAACACTATGATGGCTGTGAGAGCATTCAGCAACCTCTTTAGGACTGGCGAAGGCCGCACATTAGCAGGCAATGAGTTCGACACGATCATCAAGCTCATCAAGCCATTCATCACGTCGCAGAACAAGAACCTCATTATTGCTCTGTCGACATTATACATCAATTATGCCGTGCTGCTTTCAACAAGTTCAAACGCAGATCATGCGCTGACATTGCTTGATGATTTGACGAAGATCCTCCATAGTGCCTCGGACCCAGAGGCAATCTACAGGTCGCTGGTTGCGACAGGCACAATACTATGCCTAGGCGGGGACTTTTGTGAGGCTGGGCGGGACGTCTTTGGAGTCGAGTCGGCTATCAAGAGGGCCGAGCTTACGGTCAAAGAGCCCCGGATTCAGATTGTAGTTGCTGAGATCCGCAAGAAACTATCGGCTTAGTCGGATGATGCCAGACATGCATTTTTCAAGGATAGATGACGACTTGATTCGGCCTAATGCCGTGGCCCGTACGCGGACATTGGCGGGGAAAGCATATTCATATAGACTTAGGTACATGCAGATGCTAATAGAGGTATGCCTTTCTGGCAGAGTTGTTGTAACGAGTACTTACATTGACATACGTGAATTCTCCACTCATTTTTAATCTGGGGTCCATGACTAGGAATTTCGCCGAGCGTGCGTGGGTGAGGTTATTCTCCATGGTGCGTCCCTGGCGCAGATCAGATTAAAGCGCTATTTTAATTCCACCTACCTGTATAGTTGGTTTATGTGAAGCTTTCTAGCACACACGATCATAGATAGCTGAAAATAGGCTCTTCCGTCTTCAGTCACAACATCCCAGACAATAGCTAAGTCATGTTGAGAGCGTGACTTCTCGGGTAAGCACCATGTCTTGCTATATGCAGACTCGATGAACCCTCTATTATTTTTCCACGGCATAGTTTGATAGTATCTCTCTGTGACTGGTACTCGTGCGAGTTTATGGGCAACAGTAATTAGCCTGTCCTACTCAGCAGCAGCTTTAGGCGACCGACTGTAGAAAGAGAGAAACTTCTAGGGGTGAAATGCAAATACAAGTATTCTAATAAGGCATTTGTCTTCCTTGGATGGCTCAAGTGTTTCCCATTCGAAGTGAATCCATATGTCCATGTAGGATCCCCATAGCTTTAAGGATGTTATATGTAATTGCCGAATTGCCCAGGTTCGAACATATGAGCCGTACAAAACCTCAACAGTCGCATGAACAGTGGCTCTAATTTGTCTTGTGTGCTCTTCATGGAGCGCTTTAATATGCTCTGGATAGGCAGAAAACGAGTCCAACTCCTCCCGTCGATGGAAATGATCAAACATGAAGTGGGTTTTGAATCATAATTGTTTCCTAATATTAATGCCGCACAACCGTTCGTTGCATCACCAACTTCTCCATCTTCAGGGGAAAGGGTGGTATACGAGGGATTGTGAAGATGGTGAGCAGTTCGAGCTTCTATCCCGGTCTTCGAATTCTCTAAGGTATGGCTCAAGTGTTTCCACTTGGCTGCGTCGATCTGGTGGCACCTCCTCCAAGATAAGATCGCCGAAGAGCCTGTATTTTCCTGGGGATGCCATGACTGTTAGTCTAATGGAGACTTTAAAGTAAGGCAGAAATAGTTGCCAGGGTGGAGTAAATGGTGATCTCGGTAAAACACCACACCTCTCGGCCCGACTGCTTCCGGTTTACCCGTATACGCACGTCATTGCGATCTGGAGTTTTCTGTAATGAAGAGTAGGGAGATATTATTACATTTATTTCAGCAAATAAAATTATTTAAAAATTGGAAAATCCAAAAAGAGAAAGGAGAAAGGAGAAGAAGGGAAAAAAGGGAAAAAAAGAGAACTGTCGCTTCTGTGGATCGAACACCTGGATCAATCAGATATTATTCGAAAGATGTATGAGCAAATATTACTTACAGTACCTCCAGATGATCGAATAGGTCGAGACCCATGAGAACCGAAGTTTGGCTTCAGTCTGGCGCTCTCCCAACTATTTCCCGGTTAGAATCAACATTGCGCAGAAATGTGGATGAACTTACGTGAGCTAAAGCGACTTGTTTGGAAAAATTAAAATTAATATCCATTATAGCCACTAAATTGATAATAGGGTTAAAGATGACTAGACGATTTTACTAATAGTCTTGGGTTGGGTAGCCACCCTATCTTGTATAATATCGGAGTTCTTCGTACATATTGTGGTAGTGTATAGTTAAAAGGTAGTTTTATATATCTAACCTTTATATAAACTTAGCTTCTATACTATTAAAGTAATTAATTTAACTAACTTAATAAAAAATAAAAAAATTTTAAATTAAAATTAAAATAAACTTTTCTACACTGATTAAAAATATATTAATTAACTAAAGTAATTGAAGTTAAAATTCATCAGCCCTTTCGCCTAATACGGCAATCTTGATGAGTAGTGGTGAACGGTGGCTAAGTGAGCCCTAAATCTTCAATAGGTTCCCAGCCCAAGCCCTATGCCGTCGTGCGACTGCAGTTGGGGGTCAACCGGACATATTGCCCCAAGTCTATTTATGAGTTTCCTCTTCGGCTGCATCGCTTACTTTTCCCGCATTCAACTTCAACAACAAGAAAGATATCTCATCGAACTCGTGCAACCTTGCCTCAGCCTCAGTACCTTTGACATCTGTCTTCAAGTACTGTTTGAAAGCATTGACGACTATATCCCGTAAACCCCTGTTAACGTCCGGCGTTGTGCTGTAGACTAGCTGAACAGCGTCGACAAAATCCTTGCTATCCCAGTGGACCTGAAGAGTATTCTTGAATTTCTGCTCAGAGAGTTCCGAGAGGCCCCCGAGTCCGTATTTGTCTGCAAGTGCATACATTGAGGCGTGTATGCTCAGCGGATCTGCGACTTGCATGATTTTCGGAGCCAAACCTGAGGCTATTGCCGTTCTAGTTATGTGATCTGGAGTAATTGCTGCACATGCACAAAACTCTTCGTCCCAAAAACCAAGGTCATCACTGATAGTCTCGGCCGTGATGAACTTGTGTGGGTTGGAATCGGACTGAAGAACACGGCTAAGGTGGTACTTGAGACATGCGAACTTGGGTAAAGCGAAATAGTTCGTTGGATCATAGTCATCATAATAGAGGTATATCATCATACGCTTAACCATCTCGGGGTCGTCGTCTGGAAAGTCAATCGTGTTATCTTTGGCTTCCTGGCACTGGAGTTAATTCTTGCAGGATCACATGAAGCGGAGGGCTAATGTTACCTTCCCGACAAATCTGCAAGCATTTCTGAAGAAATCCAAGCGAGGGCACACGATTGCTTTGTGCACATTGTAGGTATCATCACCACACGTAATGGTAAGGTCCGAGTATTCTCCCGAGTTGAAGATGCTGTAAGCCTGTTAGGTTTGCCTGACCAGAAAGCAAAGATTCACCACGCACCGCTTCAAAGCATCTGACAGACTTAAAGCCATCATGAAGCCCCTTCTCTTCAGTTTCCAATCTCGCAGAGTGATATAACAGTGGCCAAGCTTGCAAGACTATGTCCGCCACCCGTGTAAGATGGAACTAGGAGTAGGACTCATACGAAGATTTAGTTTGTGACCCCATTATCTAGGAGTGTGGGGGGTGAAGGCGGAAGTGAAGGAGACACGAAAACGTTTCATTTACCGCGTCAACTGTGAAGTTCTTGAGTTCCGTGCCACACCAAGCTCTTTCACGTGATAGTTCTTGGCGTACGCCATCTTTGGCGTCTCGGAATTCCAGCCACTGCAACAACACGTCTTCAACTACACACATCGGGCGCATACTCTTCCAACTCACATCATTCTTTTCGCATACTAGTTAATGGGCTTTCCATCGTCGGTTATGCAAGTTGGTTAGGCCATACCTACACCCGATCAATGCCCGTAAGAAAACCGAATGAACCCCATATTTAGGCGCTCATGATCCCAGCAGCCTGTAACCGAACCCTCAACCCGGACAACGATTCTGACAGCGCGCTTGCTCCTGTTCTCTTGTATCTGAACTTGAGCGTGCTGACACCCTGGTGAAGATGAGATGCGGGGTTGGCAGGCAACGGCACAGTGTACAAGGGGCGGACCTGACCTCGAAGCGGGTTAAGGGCTACCTAGGTATTTCACGCATACTTCCCATGAAGAAATTGTCATCTGATTCGCTGCATGCATGTTCCCATTCCAACGGGTTTTAACGTCTTACCATATCAAGCTTTCCCCCTTCTTGTTTCTTGCAAGGTGACCTGCCAACTCCGGGCCCAATCAAACCATAATGACATATTATCATCGCTTACGCGTGGTTAGCCTTTATCAACATCTTCTTCAACTCCGGCCCCAACATCACGAATCACGATCCCCGTTATGATAGATCTAGCCCACTGGCGATTCGTATCTTTATGCTTCACCTCGTATGGACCATGACTCTGCTTCAAGGTTCATAGCACGCGGTTTTTGTTCCGAGGATGCTGATTGATGGGAGTTTTCGTATGCAACAGCCGTGATGTACCAAACGGCATCACCGCTTACCACGCTGATGACAACCCCGCGAATTTTCCCATGTCTGACGGATCAGCACATACCTACTAGTGAGGTTTATTTAAGACTTAAAGCGCCCCGGCGATTTCTTGACAATGCTCTCTATTTCATCAATCTCGCATTTGTATCTCGGGATTCTGCTTCTAATCCTTCCCGACCCATTAACCTGGCAATATGGCATTAGTTACTGTGGACAACCTGAGTGCTTATTCGCCACAAGAGACGATTGAGATGGTCTCTCGCGCAGGTGTGAAGAAGGGGAATATGAGACCGGACAAGGTATTCCTCAGCTCCGTCTCTGCAGGATGTCTTGTTTGTTTCGCGGCTGCTAGCTCTCTGACTGCGAATACCGCACCTTGGTACCAGGAAAATGCTCCTGGACTTATTCGAATTGTTGGCGCATTGGTCTTCCCTTACGGTTTGGTGATGATCGTTTTGACGGGAGCCGATCTCTGCACTGGAACTTTCATGGTACGCATAAATGCCCGTAGCTATATCTCCTCGTGTTACTGATTATGGCTTAGTATACTACTGTCGCTGTTCTGCACCGCCGTCTTTCAATCACAAAAATGCTTCTGCATTGGTTCATAACTTTCTGGGGCAATCTCGCTGGCTCCCTTCTCATGGTCACGATAATCTTTGGCTGTACGTCTATTATATCCCATGGTCTACTCTCACACAGTTTCTGCTATCTCCGAACATCTTCCCCACAAATTTTTTGCCATACTAACCTACCTTCCCAGACGGTGGCGTCTTTGACAAAGACCCCTACAAAGCCGAAGTAATCGCCTTTGCCACAAAGAAACAATTAACGCCCAACTTCCATCAAATCTTCCTCCGTGGCATCGGCTGCAACTGGCTCGTGTGCCTCGGCTGTTTTTTCGGCATGCAAGCTCGCGATCTAGCATCCAAAGTGCTTGGGATCTGGTGGCCTATATTCGCGTTCGTGGGGTTGGGAATGGACCATGTGGTTGCGAATATGATGTTTATGCCTATGGGGATTTGGCTGGGGACGCCCGGGTTGAGTGTAGGCTTGTATATCTGGAAAGGGATTGTGCCGGCTGGATTGGGGAATATTGTTGGTGGGTGAGTATTACCTGTCATCTTGAGTTTGGAATCATGATTATGAAATGGGATGGGCGGGGACGCTGATTATCTTTGCAGGGCCCTTTTCTGTGGCGGCTACTATTGGTACATGTATATTTTCGACCAGCCGGACATCGCCGTGGACGGTATCTACTACAGTCGCGTCGAAGGCATTCAGACGACAAGAAGAAGGGACGAAGAAAGAGGCTCGAATGAAAAGTTTCATGGAACCGCTAGAGAGACCATCGCGGCTGACGACAGTATAATGCCAACCATCGGGGCCTAGGCATGCCTTCAAGTCTATGTGGTAATAGGTGAATGGGTCGATATCTTCTACCTTATTTTCCGCTTTAGATGTCTCCCCATGCTTTAAAGCAAGAGATTTGCCTCCTCTTCTATCCCGAGGTTCGCTCCGAGTCAAGTTCAGCAGAATGTCATCCTCTTGCTTCAGCTTATCGATAATACGATGAAAGTGAATGTTCGATTGAAACCCCTGCACCTCGAAAACAGACTCGTTGATGCCAAGGTACCAATGCATGGATATTACGTTATTCGATGCCATGCTAGCAGAGTGTGACCGAGAAGTAACTTTCAATCCGACCACAGCATAAAGTGCCTTGCACGTGACCGCCAAGAAATCTCAACCCCACACATTCTTCGTCTCGGCATCGTCCTTGGCGTTACGGAACTCTCTTACAACTCAACGCTATAATAATGCGCACAACCCCAAACCGTCTCACCAGGCTCGGCAGCACCTAACTTTGCATCTTTACGTCAAGATCTTCCCTCAACATCAGGCACAATAAGGTACGATGGAATGACAGGATGATCCTTCAAGCCTGCTCCCGCGGTGGCACTTGCATAACCAGATGCCTGGAATGGCGACTCGTCTCATCTTGCTTGGCATATGTCGTAAGCGCTCTTGATGAGTCTGATTGTCATTGCAGGCTGCGGCATTGCTGCAGATGTCATGACTTCTACGATTCTAGCGGCTTGGCCGTCACAAGTCGAGCCGAATATATAAACCCTTCATGCCAGCATCGTGCCAGTTTCTCTTTCTATCACGGTAACACTTCTTTCAAGGAAATTTCATTCGTTATAAGTTCTGTGAACTTGTTCCTTTCTTTTGCACATATTCCAGTCATTACATATCCGCGAGTCGGACTTTATCAGGTTTTACCCTATCAAAAGCTACTTTCCGAGCAAAAGCAAACCACCCCACACCACCAAAATGCATTCCAAAACCCTCCTCGTTCTTCTCCTCACCGCCATCACCACTTCCGCCGCCAACATCCCCGCGCGCGCAGCCGCCAGTGCAGCTGCCAGCGCCGCGGGCAGTGCCGACTTCGGCAAATGCACACCAACCATGGACTTCCAGCTCGGCCGTCCAGGCCGCAAGCCCGATGAGGGAACCTTCCTACCCACCGATCCTACCGTCACTCAGAACCAGCAAGACGCCCTGAACCCGAACATCATCACCAAGTTCATCTGCGATCAGCTTACCAACGTATGCGCTGCGAACCAGGCGGCTAAGGACCTTTGCGCTTCAGCTCAGGCTACGGTGCAGGGATTGGGAACGAAGGATGCGACTACTGCGGATGCTTTTAACTCCGCGTTGGGACTTTAAAGGGCTTGAGTTGAGATGAGGAAGATGCGACGGTCGTGAGATCTGGATGGCGAGTTGATGGAAGGACTGGATACCTGGAGGAAGCAACGGGGTTGGGGCTTGTGGATAGCGGAGGGCATGTGGAGACGAAATACCAAATTTCTAGGCTATCTGGCTCCTGGAAACATTCAATCAAATGAACCTAATGAGAGGATATCTGCTGCGCCAATGTTGCGACGTGATTCGGCCCATCTTGAAGGACTGGAGCCCGGCAAACCCAGCGTATTGTGTGTGACATTCCAATAAGATGCGGGTGAATATTAGATGAGTCGGTATGGATAGCTACATAACTTACTACGAAGCATCTGAAAGGGTTGATTGTATTCGTTAGATTGCTACAAGCCTTAAGCAAGTATACCCATCCTACTTTGGCCAGATAATCACCTTCCGCTGTCCTCTCCCTTAGCAACGACTTACTTGGTCATGCCTAAGTCGATCGAAAAATGAATCAAATTCATCTTCCAGAGCATCATTCCATTCTTAATATGTCCAGTAGTAGGCGCTCAGTGCCTCGTACAATATTAAGCATGCCCAAGAAGTTATCAGTTCTCTGTGGAGGATTTCCTGATACATTAGCTGCTGTTTCTGGACAGGCTGGATTGGCAGAATCGTCCTTGACCCCCAATTTCAACAACATGAACGACAACTTGTCGAAGTTTCCAAGCTCAGCCTCAATATCTGGATGCTTGCTCAAATCGAAGTTCATATGCTTGATCATGACTTTGGCAACAACGTCGCGCAGTCCCTTATCTGAGTCAGGCGTGCCTCCATACACCACTGCAACAGCGTCGACGAAGTCCTCGGTGTCCCAATGCTGGCGTACCGTGAACTCAAACTTGCAACGGGCTCTATCCTGCAGATCTGGGATGCCGTATTTGTCGCCAAGTGCATACATGGATGCATGAACAAAGAGGGGACTCTCGGTTTGAATAGGGACGCGCTTTTTAGCATCTCGCTGATCAATTGTGGATTTTGTAATGAGCGATAGACAGTGGCAATACCTATGCAACTGTTGGGGACCTTGCGGAGGATCCAAGTATGGCTCCCGCGGAAACGGTAAATTTGGGTGGACTTGATTTGCTGCTTCTTTGTCTCGAAATGCATTATGCTCAAAGGGACAGAATTTCGCCTTGCGTATTTGACGCTCGTTGGTAGGCTCGTACTCCGAGTGGTAGAGAAAATTGACCATCCGCCGGATCATTTCAGGGTCATCGTCTGGTAGGTCGATCGTGTTACTCGCAGCTTCCTAAGCAAAACCCTGGCGTCAGCATATGTCCTTCCAGCAGTAAAGTGTAAATACGGTGAGCGTGTAAGAACTTACCTTGCCTGGAAATCTGCAAGTGGCGGTAAAAAATTGTGACAGTGGGCACACGATAGCCTTGTGGACTTTATACGTATCATCACCACAGGTAATGGTAAGGTCGGAGTAGTCATCGGTACTTAGAAGCCTGAAGAACTATCTTAGTAACATGATTTGCAATGATCAGCGTGTGTAAATTACCTGCATCCGGAGCCTTTGGCGCGAAAACCCGAAAGACCACTCATCTTGTATGGTATGAAGGCTCTGTATTGTAAGGCTGTGCCAGAAGGAGGTTCTCGAAACAGACGTTTAGGTTTGCAGAGTCAAATAGTGGGGCAGTTGGGTGAAACAGTGCTCACAAGTTGTGCATAGGGTGAGTTTCATGCTCGCAACTAGAAAACAGGTGAATGAGGAACCACGTGAGGGGGGAGAAACTTCGTCACACGAATCACTTTCGGGGAAATTAAGTTTTAAATAAATCTGTCTACGCGGTTGATACTTATATTACAACAATACCTGAATCGGAAAAGTGAGGTCTAACTACGGGTTGTCACTGTGGCGCGCTTCTCAAACACAAGATTTATTGAAAAGGAAGGAATAGATCCGTGAACTCTCACTTTCACACCAGTGAGCTACAATCACACTTGGTACCACTTCATTGCTCCTCTGAATCACTCTTTTGCTCCTTTTCCCCAGAATCCGAGATTTGCAATTTGATGAACATGAAAGAGAGATCGTCGAACTGGTGTAATCTATCTTCAATCTCTGGATGCTGCCGTAGATCGATCTTCAGATATTCATTGAAAGCCGAGACGACCAGATCCCGTAGTCCACGGTTCGACTCGGGTGTGGAGCTGTATATCAATTGCACCGCATTTGGAAAGTCTGGCGTATTCCAGTGGAAGAAGATTGACTTTTCGAATTTCCTCTTAGCAGCTGTTGCGAGGTCCGGGCACAAGTATTTGTCTGCAAGTGCGTACATGAACGCATGAATCGACAAGGGGTCTGCCGTTTGAATTGTATCCGTAGCCGAAGCCTTCCACGAAATTTTTGTTGCAGTTCTAGGGGAGAGACAATTACAACTGTCGTCTTGTTCTCTGTCATCTCGTTCGAATAGAGTTGGACTGCAAATGCCGTAGGTATAAGGAAGAGGGATGTGAACTTTTGCTTCCGTTTGCAGATCAGGTGTAGGGTAGTATTTCGTAGAAAACAAGCTACGGCCCGGGTGGTCTTCCGAAGGATCATAATCCCCCAAGTACAAGTACACTATCATTCGCTTAATCATTTCCGGATCGTCTTCCGGAAGATCAATCCTGCCTTCCGCAGCTTCCTGAGTGCATAGTTAGATACTAACTTGGGCGTTACATAACAACGAACAATTACCATACCTTGCCAACAGCGAACTCGCAAGCTTTTTTGAAGAATAGTGACCGCGGACAGATTATAGCTTTATGGACATTGAACGTGACACTACCGCAAGTTATTGTCAAATCGGAGTAGTCCCCGGTATCCAAGAGTCTTAGACCTTTATTAGCTTAATAAAGTACTGCACTAAAGAAGAGATTCTTACCGATTCAAAGCATGTTGCGTGGCACTGCCGAATGAGGACATTCTCTGGGGTTAGGGCAGTGCCTCTAATAGTCGTAATAGATAAAACTCTCTTTCGCGGCCTTCTGAAAATTAGTAAAGTCCCTTCCAATGGTAGAGTGGTTTATAACTGGACTCTCGGTAATCATGTACCTCCTTGAACTGATTCCCCCTGGGCTGACTTTAATTAGCCATGGCGAATTGGGTAGTGTTCTTTGTCTAAGATAATCGAATGTCTAAGACATAAGATAACGTTTGTCAAACATCAAGCTAGACAGTCATCTTTTTTTATCTACCTTTCCGAATCATTTGTTCGGTTTCTCAAGAAACTTATGCAGGCTGTCATTTTGTTTCGGGAAGCTTAATCAACTCCTGATTCAGTTCATGAGCCACCCACTAGGACTACTGAGCCGCATCAATACCGTGAAAGGTTCACGCATGATCGTGAAAGGATCTCTCAAACATACGCAATACATGAATGGTTGTGTATATTCATCATAATGCTAGAAGGAAGACAGTCTAAGTCTTCCGATCCGCGATGGACGTGTCGGGCAAGAGTTTGGCCTAACCACAGCCACTCAACAGGCCTCAGATGCACATAGAACATGTGCCGTGGTGGAGGAGAAACTAGCTCAGTGTTACGAGTGGATAAGGTCTCATCGATTCACCAAGAGAAGCACCCAAACGAATGAGAAGGAATTTTGATGGGAATGTATGACGATCGAGGGTTGCCACGCCCGTATAGGGATCGCAGCTGTCGCAATGTTCTTACGGCCGTCCTTGATGTGATGTTGCGTAATAAGGAAAATTCAAGGAAGAGCGAACAGCTTCCTTTCGTTCCGTGGGGTTTTGGGCATGGGTAGAGATGCGTCCGCAGCAGAAATGAATTCGCCTGACGGAGTGTAGGCAGATTCCGAAGACGCTAATGCTGATCGTATACGTTCTTCATTATGTATCTTTCGCGTTATACTTTGAAGTAGGCCATAGAGTGGAGGTCAAGCCAAGCCGCTAATGACTAACCTTGATCCACCTCCTTCTCACGCGCCACAACGCAGACTTTGACGGAACAACAACTTCAAGAAGCCAATCCAACAGCGAATGTCACCGGGCAGAGAAGCAACCCGCATGAGCTTTTGATAAATCGATAGCGCTGATTGCCTGGTCGAGTGTCAAGCTGATTGTGAAAGGATGCATTATGTCTCTTGTCTTTCCTTCGATAGCGAAATCAATGTCGCGGGATAACGTCGCCCAAGGGTAACGGGACATACGTCTACAGAGAACAGATCTATTATGCAAGTCTATTATCGTACGTGCCCGCACCGTATTCCATAGAGCCATGCTTCGAGCCTGGAAACTTTTGACTGATAAAGGCGCAGCGCGGTAGAATAAAAGCTCAAGATGCGTGAAACAAGAGTGCGTGGGCTAAAACCAAAAAGCAACTCATGGCAGAAAACCGTCTCCGTACACAGAAAGGAAATTTACCGAGTGCTAGAGTACCTATCATTGTCGGTTGGCTATGATCTAGCTATTGCGAGCGATGCCTTATCAGGATTGCCGCCTCCATGGTGCGCGCCACCTCGCAAAAGAACACTCGAGAACGAAGCCTACCTTTCATCTGCAAAAAAAAGGGCCGTCGCCGTATGGTCAAGAACAGTCACCCATTGAATAATCAACGCCCACTCGGGTCGCACCCTATAAGGCTTCTCTACTGCTGCAGAATGGACCCGAGATTGATGCAAGCCGTATCGGTCCAACTCCATAGGGAATCTGCATACACCACCACCACATGCAGCCAAAGGTCTTTCGGGACTCGGCCACTGGTCGGAACCCTTGGTAAACTGTTGGCCTCCAATGAAGATACGCTGACAATCGTCAATAAGTAGTAGTAGACGCCCTTTCATTTTTGACTCGGGTAGCAGATGTCTGCAATCTCTCTGTGCGTTTTATTCCCATATGAACATTACCCATGTACAAGCAACCGCCTTCAGAGCCTATTGCGGTAGTCGGCAGCAGCTGCAGGTTTGCCGGGGCCGTCACATCCCCGTCAAAACTCTGGAACTTACTATCCGATCCAAAGGATCTATCACGAGAGGTTCCGGAGTCCCGTTTCAGTGCCAAGGGCTTTTACCATCCTGACGGCGAATATCATGGGACCACAAACTCCATCAAGGGATATTGGCTGGAAGAGGACCACCGTGTCTTTGATGCCACTTTCTTCAATGTTACACCACGGGAGGCCGAGGCAATAGACCCACAACACCGGATGACGCTTGAAGTAGTGTACAAAGCCATGGAATCTGCTGGATACACGTTGCAGCAGTACTCGGGGAAAAAGGTCGCTGTCTTTGCTGGACTGATGACGGCCGATTACGATACGCTTTCACAGCGAGATGAAATAACAGCGAGCCAATATTACGCGACAGGCAATGCCAGATCCTTGATATCGAACCGAGTATCATACTTTTTCAATTTCCAGGGGCCTTCCATGACCATCGATACAGCGTGCAGCTCCAGTTTGGTCGCGCTACACCAGGCAGTATTGAGCCTACGTTCCGGCGAAAGTGAGATGGCATGCGTCACAGGCGCCAACCTCGTCATCACTCCCGAGCAATCCATTGTCGAGGCCAGCTTACATATGCTGAGTCCATCTGGGAAATGTCGAATGTGGGACGAATATGCAGACGGTTATGCGCGTGGCGAGGGGGTCGCTGCTATCTTTCTGAAACCCCTGTCAAAGGCTCTGGTGGATGGTGACAATATCGAAGCTATCATCCGAGAAACTGGCGTCAACTCCGACGGACGAACCCCAGGTATCACTATGCCTAACAGTGCAGCGCAGTCACAATTGATACATGATATGTACCTTCGAGCTGGGCTAGATCCCCGGAATCAACTGGACAGATGTCAGTACTTTGAAGCGCATGGGACTGGGACTCATGCCGGGGACCCTCGTGAGGCCGCCGCCATTAATGAGGCTTTTTTCGGATCCGAAGATGGTTGTGTGATCTCAAATGATTCAAGTGCTAAAGAAATGCTTGTTGGATCCGTGAAAACGATTATCGGCCATACGGAGGGTGCTGCAGGATTAGCCGGGCTTCTCAAAGTTATGCAATCGATGAAACATCGGTCGATCCCGCCAAATCTTCATCTCGATTGTTTGAATCCACGTGTTAAGCCATTCTATGCCCATCTACAAATTCCCACCCATATTCTTCCATGGCCTGATGTACCGAACGGTCAACCGCTGAGAGCTAGTGTCAACTCTTTCGGATTTGGGGGAACGAATGCCCACGCAATTGTCGAATTTTACGAACCAGAGATCCACAATGAGGCTAGTGTAAATTTTTCGCCTAGGGTCAAGTCGATACGTCCATCTCTTGAACCTGCAGAGCATTATGAAGGTATCTTACCTATCCTATTATCAACAAGCTCGACGGAATCTCTTAGGGCTCTGGTCGAGTCATACAGAGTTTTCCCTTTACAAAATCCTTCTGTAACGTGTAACCAGCTCGCATCGAATCTTCTGGTTCATAGGACTGTGTTACCGTACAGATTGAGCATATGTGCCCAATCAAGATCCGCAGTCCTCGATACTATGAGAGCTCTCCTCGACAAATCTCCAGACCACGTCGGAACCCGAACCAGATCTATAGAAGGGCGTCCGCGGATCCTCGGCGTTTTCACGGGTCAAGGCGCACAGTGGCCAGGAATGTTTAAGTCTCTACTCATGACCAATATAGTGTATCAGACCTCAATCCGCGGACTAGACAAGATCTTGAAACGATGCCCACATCCACCGTCGTGGACTTTAGAGGAGCATATGCTGGCGGAGAAGGCCACGTCGCGAATTCATGAAGCGGCTGTATCGCAGCCAGTTTGCACAGCCCTGCAAATTGGATTGGTCGACCTTTTGGCAAGCCTCGGTATTTCTTTCCACACGGTCGTTGGTCACTCCTCAGGTGAGATCGCGGCGGCCTATGCGGGCCGGCAGGCTTACCGCTAAGGATGCAATCTTAATTTCATACTACCGTGGTATGTTCGCGCATCTTGCGGGTGGGCGAAATGGTGAAACTGGAGCAATGCTTGCCGCCGCTTTATCCGCTACCGAAGCAGATGAACTCTGTCGTGACTCGAGGTTTGAGGGGAAAGTCTTCGTAGCCGCGAACAATGCTCCGTCAAGAGCGACACTCTCGGGCGACCGAGAGGCCGTGCTTCTAATAGAAAAGGTACTACATGAAGGGAAAAAGGTCGCACGATTGCTAGTTGTCGATACCGCTTATCACTCACCGCATATGACTGAGCCAGCTGCAGCGTACGGGAAGATCTTGCAGCAATGTGGCATCGAGCCTATGACGGAAGGCAACGGAGCGGTTTGGGTCTCCAGCGTGGGAGGATACAATGTGACGACACCTCGGGACTTGAAGCATGAGTACTGGAGAGACAACATGGTTTCTTCCGTTCAATTCCGCGCCGCTATAGAGGCGTCTCTAATGACTGATTACCCATTCGAGGGCATTATCGAAGTTGGGCCGCATCCAGCATTAAAAGGCCCCGTTACACAAACCATGAAATCGGTCTTTAGCACCCCGGCTCCTTATTTAGCGCTCCTTAACCGGAACCTGGATGATAATTTGGCTTTCTCCGAGTTTCTTGGAACTATGTGGTGTCATTACGGACCGCAGGTTGTCAACATACGACAGTATATTAAGAATACAGTAAATGCGGATCTTGGTAGTCATCGGCTGAAAGACCTTCCCACTTACCCCTGGGACCACTCCCAGATTCATTACCGAGAGCCTCGAGTGTCACTTCAATACCATAACCGTACCGAGGTTCCACATGAGCTCCTTGGAGTACGCACTCGCGATGACAACGAACATGAATTGAGATGGAGGAACATTTTAAAATTGGACAAAGTCCCATGGTTGGAGCATCACAAATTTCAAGGGCAGGCTCTCGTTCCAGCTTCAGCATATTGTGTGATGGCCCTCGATGCCGCTCGTGTTCTCCTAAAGGACCAGCAGGCTTCAGTAATCCAACTATTAGACCTTGATATCATGAGCGGAATAACTATAGAACCTGACTCACAAGGAACGGAGATTCTATTCTCGCTTCATGTCCTTACACAAGCGAAAGATCTCGAGTATCAACCAAACATCAGAGCGTTTTTTACACTTACATCCTGCCCAGCAGACGGAACAATGAGCATGAAGAAGAACATGTCGGGCAAATTGGAAATCGTTAGGGGTGAGCCATATAGAGATGCATTACCTCAACGAGAGCCGTATCTGAGCGAAACCTTTCCTGCGAGCACCGAGGCTTTCTACAAGATGATGGATGCGACTGAACTCCCGCCCCGAGAATGATTATGAACTTTACCTCCATACGGTGATGGATATTGACCCGGAAGATGAGATTGTAACAGCAGAAATGAAGGACTACGAGCATTACGACCCTATGCTGATTGAAGACTGTGCTCGAGTGGCTGCCTTTTTCTTAAGAGAGAATGGCATTACCCTATCATTTTCAAACTTTGCGTTCCAAAGTGAGAAGCAGACTCTGTCGGTAATTGATCATGAAACCTGGGCCAACGACAACGAAGTATTTATAGCCGAGCGTATTTCATCATCGGCGTACCCTCATTCATTGGACATGATTAGAAGTCTAAGCAGAGGTGATCCAGGAGTATTTCCCGCATTTTTCCCGCAGATCATTCAGGACGCCCACCATAGCAGGAACTTTGCCACTCATATTGAACGGATCGTTCAGCAAATTGCTCATAAATATCCACGGATGAAAGTCCTCGATCTGACTGAAACAGGAACTGGGCTCACCGAAAGCATACTCACTACTCTTGAAATGCATTTCCAAGCTTACACCGTTGACAGCACGATATTCTCGAACCTATCCAAGAGATTTATGCAGCTCAACATACATCGACGCGGACCTTTAATGCAGGAGCTGGACTTGAGCAAAGACCTGCCTGAGGAATTATCGAAATTTCCTCCTTTTGATCTTGTTCTGCTGTCCACGTCGCTACTCCAGACAGGATCGGCGACCAACACTTTAAAAGTCATCAGAGCTTCGATGAGGCCAGGAGGCTTTTTATTGATACTCCATCGCCCATTTAGTCATTTGAAGAGGCATTTGCGAGATGTCACCTTTGACCGATCAGATATTGTTGCTTCCAGGGGATTGCCAATGCCCCCAGAATGGTCTGATGCACTCGATGGCTGTGGCTTTGCCAAAATTGCAAGACTATCTGATCAAAGTAGCCCATCTGGGCACTCAGTTACTGTAAGGCAAGCTTTCAGTCCAGAGATATTACTCATACGACAACCAATGCAGACGATGCAAGAGAAAGTGACCGATAGTCTTTTGATTGTTGGTGGCTCTCACATCACCACCGCCTGCTTAGGAAAGAATCTCCAAGGACTGTTGTCACCATACTGTCACTCACTTACGATCTTGAACAAATTGGACGATCTCTCAGACTCACTTTCGGCAACATACACTTCTGTGATCATTACAACTGATCTAGACAAATCCATCGTAACTACTATGACCGAGCATCGCCTTAGCCTCCTCCGAGAACTTCTTCGACCGGACATGATCATACTTTGGCTTACACTTAACTCGACGTCCGGTAACCCTGATCACGCCGCTACGTTTGGTTTCACTCGAACCGTCGCGGCTGAAATTCCAAGCCTGATTTTGAGTGTTCTCGATCTGGAGAAGATTGAAGGATCTAGTCAACTGGTCGCCGAGACTTTTCTGCGATTAGCAAATCGACAGCTTGCTGCGAAGGCCAAATCGGGTGAACTGTTGTGGGTGCCGGAGCGTGAAGTTCATATCGAAGGGGGGCGCCGTATGGTTCCGAGAGTCCTACCGTACAAGCCAGGAAATGATCGAATTAATGCCGCTCGAAGGATTGTTTCCAGACATCATAACACGGCGCGGGAATGCGTAGAATTGATACCAACCAAGTTAGCCCGTGGATACAAACTTAAAGTTCATGAACTCAAACCGAATATTCAGGAAACCGACGAGACGATCATTCAGGTCGCATACAGCAGCATGGACGTCATCAGATTAGATATCACATATGCTGCTTATGTCTGTGTTGGTCAGGACATGGCGACGGGAGAACTTGTGGTTGCTCTATCGTCGACAAACTCATCGTACATCTCGGTGCCTTCAGTATTAGTACAGTCCCTCACTGAACAACCTTCGAGTGCGCTGCAGACATTTGATCTTGCTCTAAAGTACTTGGTGGCAATGACCATAATGAAGGGCGCACGGGGACGTCGTCTTATCTTGATTGAAGCGGATGATAGATTCGCTGATTGTATGCATGATATCGACCCTACTCAGAATCTGCATAGGATCTCTATTAAACGACCAAAATCTACCAAAAGCGTATCGAATTCGACCTTTTTACATCCCCAAGCTGGAGCGAAAGAGATCAAGGCATCTTTCTCCCCACATGAATCTTTGGCATTTGACTTGCTGCCCCGCGACAACAAAGTCTCTGCTTTAATCCAAGAACACCTTCCTCGCTGTTGTGAATATACTTCATACTCTTCTTTCGCGAACGCCAATCACCCAATCAACTCCGGAGATTTCTCAAGCATTGAAACATCCTGGAGTAAAGCAGTCTCCATGGCAAAAGTAAAACTCGTAACTCTTCTCACCCCCTCTTACGATGTAGAGACAATCTCAGTACCGGCATTGCTCGGAAGTCATGTCTCGGCAACCCCGTTCCAGATCATCGATTGGAAAGCATCGCGCATGATAGCTGTCCCAATAACGCCTCTTGCCGGATCACAACTTTTCAAGCCCAATGCAACATACATCTTGGTAGGTTTGACTCGAGATTTCGGGCAAAGTCTCAGCCGATTCTTCGCCGAGCAAGGTGCTCGCTACATCACCCTCGCAAGCCGAAATCCGAACACGTCTCCTGATTGGATTAATGAGTTGTGCTCTCAATACGGAACCCAAATCGCGATCAAGAGACTCGATGTTACCAATATTGAAGAAGTTCAGTCTTTCAAGTCTGAACTGAGCGAGTCAATGCCGCCAGTAGCTGGCGTCATCAACGGTGCCATGGCGTTGGATGACCGCGTTTTCGAGCAGATGACGCTAGAGACCTGGAATCGGGTTCTCCATCCAAAGACCATCGGGTCTAAGAATATAGATCTCCCCTTCTCGTCTCCCTCTCTCGACTTCTTCATAATGACGTCCTCATTCGCTGCGATAGGCGGCCACCCGGGTCAATCCAACTACGCCGCTGCAAACATGTACATGAACGGGCTGGCCGCCAACCGTCGCACGAGGGGTCTTGCCGGGTCAGTCTTGAACATCGGCGTGATATATGGTCTAGGTTTCCTTCAGCGTGAGAAGGAGGACTTGTACGCTGGCTTGGAAAGAGAAGGGTACCCGCCGATATCCGAGCGCGACATCCACCACATGTTTCTTGAGGCGATAATCTCAGGGAAGCCGGGTGTTGAAGGACAGCCCGTTGATCTCACTACCGGTCTGAGCAGATACGATCCTGCAGCGGCCGAGCTTCTGCATTGGCAGATGGATCCTAGGTTCTGCCATTACACCAAGGACGATGAAAATAACAACTCATCGGAAACGCAAAAGGCTCATCAGAGCCTAAGCTCACGACTAGCCGGCCTGAGCTCACCCGCACAGATAGCCGAAGCCCTCCTTCCCTTCTTCCTCGAGCGAATGGAAACGCTTCTGCTCCTGCCCAAAGGCTCTGCGAATCGAGATCAGAGTATAGCAGAGCTGGGGGTTGATTCTTTGATTGTGGTCGAGGTACGGAATTGGATTTGGAAGATGGTGGAGAGGGATGTTGCGGCGCTGAAGATTTTGGGGGCTAGGAGTATTTATCGATGAAAGTCAACCGGTTTTTTATTTCCCTTTAATGCTACATGTAGTTTGGGGAGTGGAATGAACGCTGACATGGTGAACAGTGTGCTTGGATATTGGTGAGCAGGTGGCTGCGAGTCATGCGCCGATGAAAGAGTAAGCCGAGATAGGGCCGTTTTACATGATATTTTCGCCGACTTACTGAACGTTGTACCATTGTCTCTAGTAGCAATTCTCACTGGTACCATAGGCGTAGAATCAAAATTCTACACAGCCCCAACAACACGTGATTACGGCCGAAGTTGCAATGAGAACACGTGACATGTTTCATAGCAAGCAGAGATGAGTACGCACCCTAGGGAAGAGGTATCATTGGTCCTTCCAGCAGCTGTCGAGATTCAAAAACTACCTCCATGAGGTAGTTTTACAAGTTCGGCTCCAGGTTTTACGGATCTGATGCTTACAAGATTAGAAACTTGGCAGGACGCTTTGATTGGGCTGCATCACACGGGGCCTAAAAGGTGGCAGAGACGAAGAATTTGTGAGGTTTAAGTGGTCCTGCCGTGCGGAAGGTAAAAGCAATAGCGCCAAGTTGCTCATCACACGGCGACTGGACAGTAGAGTGGACAGAACAGAGAGCTAGATTGCAAATTACCAGATTATTTCAAGATCCCCCAGAAATGTATTACCCAAAACCCCAGCAACACCTTGACCATGGTGGGCTTATACTCAGAGCAATTCCTTACCAATCTTCTTCTCCACCTCGTCCAGCAATGCCTCCATCGCTTTACGTCTACCAAGTCCCTGCCCCATCTTCTCACACGGTATGCCAGGTCCCTTCAACTCGACTTTGTATCGGCTGGTTGAGCGCTCCAGATTCTTCGGTGTCAGGATCATGGCATGGTAGAGTAGACCCGAAGGCGCGAGAACGGTCGCGATTTTCAGAGGTATTCCCGGGAACAGGACGGAGGCATTGGCTATCAAAATAGAATTAGTATGGAAAAATTCAAGACTTGGACAGATGCATCCACGTACCCGTTATGCGATGCTCAAGATCATCCAACGTTGTCACCTCGAAGACGTGAGGTAGGTCGATCTTATTCACGACTTCGGGCGCCGGTAGCACTATTGGCTCCTCTGAAGGCGCATATTTTGGCTGATACCCACCAAATGGAGGTTTCGCTTGCGGAAGATTGTTTTTCGGGGGGCCGTTGAGTCTATCCTGCCCTCCTGCCGTGGGTTTCTTGCCGGAAAGTATGTTTTTGTTCGTGTTCATGTTGGTCTCCGTACGTTATGGCGGCGGCGCATCCGGTGGGATTCGGGGTTGCCGGCCTGGTGTTTATGCGCGTCGTTGTACATGATGTCGGCGGCCGAACGGGCTCCCTTTGTTTCGTCTGCAGGATGATTCCGAACAGGTTTTCGGCATGGTTGGTGACGTTCAGACGGGACGTCTTGTCGGGACTTGCCGCTCCGGGGGATTACATAAGGAAAAAGCCGATAAGCATCCTACCTGCCTACTGTTCCACATTGATTTATCCATCAGGTCGAAGATAATCTGTTTACATATACTCTGCATTCGATTACAACTATCGAGGCTGTCCAAAATAACCATTCATGTAAACAGACTGATGTCCATTTCCAGCTTATTCGGCTCTTTGATGTGCCTTTAGATATAGCTGTAGGGCAACTCATTCTATCCTAAGCTATTTCTTTTGTAAAGTCTTCCAAAAGCTCATTTTCCTATGATATGAGATGGCATCAAGATATAAAGTACATGGAATCATGACATCTACACCGATTTCGCGAAACAGTCCCGCAGCTAAATTCTATGGGGCCTGGAAGACGGACTCTCGCAGGACCAAGTGTCATCAAAGATTATTGAGAGTCCGGCAGCGGACAGCTACCTTTCTAAAGCCTGACAACTCGTTGGGAGGGTTGCGGCGAGCCCAGTCTGCTTAAACTAACGTCGAATCATACTCAGTGGGGTGCTAAACCGCCATATTGCCCACGGTGTCTGAAAGCTGACGAGGTCAATCAAGACGAACTGCCCTCGGTTACCCACAAACATGAAAGGCTATTCTAGGAATGCCAACATAAACCGAGGCGGAAGAGACACGAGCGTCCACGTGCAATAACGAGCTATCGGGAGTATAGTCTCAAGAATCTTGGGTGAGGTTGATAGGCCATTCCCATCAGGTTAGGATCTTCCCAGGGGTCGCATCTGCTCACTTCAAGCCCCTCACGAGGATTGGCTGTCTGCCATTATACTCCGCATTTCCGACCATGGTCACCCATCTCTCAAACTCGGTTTTTCTCCCCAATCAACAACTCGTGGAGCATGGGTGAACTTATTGCGGGAATCACAGTGAAGAGACTATCTGCCGAAATTTCGTGCTTCAGCAAGCAGATGGCAACATCCCGCATTCGGAATAACTATAGTGGCTCAATAGGATTCCACGCCGAGCTCTTGGACGTACTCTCATCCTCTCCAAGATATTGCGATCATTGCGGAGTACCGGAAGTTGCTTAAGAAGGGAAATACCTCCCAAGATCAGCTTATTGCGCTTGGCTGAATTAAGTATCTTGGTAGTTAGTGGGTAAGTGGGTTTTATTTTATAAACTATAACGCGGAGGCAATTAAGTTTGCCCACATATGCACCCGCAATGGGTAGGCCCTGGGCGCGTTTGGGGTCATCCGGGGTCCGCCAAGCTGGAAGTTTTCGACTTTAGCCTAAGGATGGCGATGAGATCGAACGTTTTTAATATCGACACCGGCTTGAAAATCATTAATGGAAACACCTGCTAAGCTTCTTAGCGAATGGACATATCGCAGACCACTCTTATTGCAGCTCCTGCTGATCAAACGGAGGAAGAAAGTGGGTAGATGAAGAGTGAGCCTTTTCGTAGGTGGAGCTTCCGAATTTTTCGAGTTGATCTTTTTGTACGAGCCAAAGGCAGCCCGTTCGAAATCACTTCATTCACGTGATTCAATATTTTCTTCCCCATAAGCGTGGGAGACGCCACCGTGTAACTCGACTTCCAGAAACCTGGTTACTTTCCCTGCGGTCTAGGAAGGCCTCCCCGCAAATCTGGGGAATTAACCGGGTTGGCGACCGGCTCTCGTATGTAAACATCAATCTATGCAATCTAGATAGTTTTAGGTGGTATCACTTAATTAATTGAGGCCCGACAAGGCCATATAACTTTATAAAATTCAATATCCAACCCTCGTTCTTGCGTGCTTGTGGCAAAAAGGTATAAAAGCAAGATGATTCCTTCGCTACATGGAGCACCCATCAGCCAAAAATCATCATCATGGTAGCCTTCACGTCCGTACTCCTCACACTTTCCGCCGTCGCCGGATCGGTCTTGGCCAACCCGATTGACATCCTCGACAAACGCAGCGGAACCCCAAGCGCCACTGGCACTGACAACGGTTTCTACTACTCATGGTGGACTGATGGTGGCGCCGATGCTACCTACACCAACGGACCCGGAGGCCAATACAGCGTCAAGTGGTCCGGCAACGGCAACACTGTTGGTGGAAAGGGGTGGAATCCCGGAGCTCCGAGGTAAGAATTGAGTCCCAAACAGCGACCCGGTTTGAAACAGCAGCTTTCGCTCTAACAATCTTACTAACGCCTTCTCGCACTCAGAACCATCAACTACACCGGTTCTTGGCAGACCAGCGGTAACGGCTACCTGTCCGTCTATGGTTGGACTACCGACCCTCTCGTCGAGTACTACATCGTCGAGAACTTTGGCAACTACAACCCCTCCAGCGGCGCGCAAAAGAAGGGTACCGTCACCTCTGACGGAGGAACATACGACATCTATCTGAACACTCGCACCAACGAACCTTCCATCAAGGGAACTGCAACCTTCAACCAGTACTGGTCCGTCCGTCAAGCCCATCGGTCCACGGGAAGCGTCAACGTCAAGACTCACTTCGATGCGTGGGCCAAGGCCGGGTTGAAGTTGGGTGCGCATGACTACCAGATCGTCGCCACTGAAGGATACCACAGCAGCGGGTCCGCCACCATAACCGTTAGCGACGGTGGCTCTGGTTCGAAGTAGGCTTCACAAGCTCGAGTACTCTAAGTGGAGGATATCGAAGTGGCTCTAGGTCATGGTTGGATACAAAGTCAGGATGATAGGGAGGCCAGTGCCGGCGGTTTCCTTCGCCGCAAGGGGGCTGTTTGAGCCTATTCTGCTTTATGTAGCCAATTCAGTATATATTTAGTGTAAAAATCTCTCGAAAATGGTAGGAAAAGTGCATGCAGCATACGGTATCAGTTTTCCAGCTTCACTTTGTTGCTTGCATGTCTATCCAGATTTGACTTGACCAAGGCATTGATGGTACCTTTCAAGGATATCGCACCTCATCAAATGCAGCAAATGCGATGCTTTTGCGCACCTAAGATGCGTGGGGAGCCACTAAACAGAAATAGGCTAAAAAAGAATACGTGTAGAGTGAAACAGTAAGCTTAAGAGATTTGTAGTACCGCTTAGGGTCAGTCGTATTTACGCTTTGACGGGCTAGATAATGGGAAGGAGACTAATGTGTATAAAGAAAAGCATTGATTTGCACAATTACCGTACACAGTGAAACAAATTTCAGAACTCTGGCACTGATGCTTAAGTCGTACGTCAAATAGATTAAATTAACATGTGAAAGAGTATAAAGGAGATGCAAGACCCTTGAAACCTAGTCCTAGCGTCCTCAATGGGTAAGCACGGGCGCTACCACATAATGAGTAATAGTAGGAGGGGAAGGGCCGCTGTTTTCCGCCTCAAAGTCGGTATGCAAGTCTTCAACGGCAAAGTGAGCCGTTGATTTGTCGTTCTCGGAGACTTTGTGATCCCATTTCACCAAGAGCACATCGCTGCCCGGGATCTGACAACCGCTACGTTGATCATCTTTAAAGAGCTGTTGCAGCGCATCGTTCCCTCAGTAATTTCCTTTGCAATCATCTTTGGTGATCACTATTCCACCCCAAGGTTTCTTGTCCGGGCCCTTGTGCGGTACCAATATTGTATAATTGAGCTCAGTGTAGTTTCGGCCGGGGGGCCCTAGTGTTTGAGATGCTAGAGGACTCGACCGCGTCGTAATGTTCCAAACAGCGCTGTTGCTGTCCTTTGGTATCTTCAACTCCCATCTATCGTTGCCAGGGCTGTACATGTCGAAGAACTGCTGGCAGACTGATAGTGTCGTTTTGATAGACAGTCATGTTGACATGCTGATTCCAGTCCCGGCCAAAGCTCATTTCGCAGTTAAGGTATCCGTTGTCGACTTTCGAAGGTTGGTATTTCCGTTTATGCAGGCGGATAAAGATTGCCGGGAATGCCATAGTCGGTAGCGGTAGCGGTAGCAGAAGAACAAGAGCCAAGAACTTCATCTTGCCTGGAATAGATGTGTCGTGCTTGCGTTCTCGATGTATTGGTAGGTAAGGAGGACCGAATATTCCTGGAGGATCTCTTAAATGTAAATGTGAAATCGACTAGTGTCCAAAGAGATTGAAATGAATCGGTTGTCGAATAGTGGTAAAAAGGAGAAGTCTAGTCTTGCGTTCTCGTCGTGTCGACTGGTGAAGGTAGAAGCGGAAACTTGAAGAAGATTCTGAGGCTCGGAGACCTGAAAGTAAATGATTGTAGTATTGTTAAAGTTGGCGTCGAAGTGAAGTGGCGAACAGAAAAACAAGCGGGAAGTCATGATATATGAAGGAATGAAACGTCATTGTTTGCACAACTCATTGGATACGAGTGACAAGAATATCTGAGATCTTTGGTTTTTGGCATAATTCAACCAAGAGAACACATCGGTCACCATCCCCCGCCACAGTCATTGGATACATTCGACTCCCACCGAGCATGATTCATATAAAGCGTGCGTCACCGGCTGAAATGGAGTGTCACGGAGCTGGAGGGGACTAGTTGAATAGAGAGAAATAGCAAAAGAAGAAAGACAGCTGTCACAAGAGACCCGAAGAAAGATGTTTTCTGTGAAGCATTGTTGATCAGTTAAAATTGTAACTTACCTACCCAGTCAAAAGCATCACGTGCTTGTCCAGGTGGCATGGAATACTATAGATGCTCTCCCTCACCCTTTAATTTGGTAGGACAATTCCCGTACAAGGTGATGGGTTTGCGCACCGGGAGCAGAAGCGACTGAAGCGCAAACGTTGGTATGGTCGTTCTTCCTATCATGCAGGTACTCGTTTCCAGAAAAGAAGTCGATGTAATTTTGCTCAGTGATGACTTGGCTTGGCCAGTCCGGGTTGGTGACATTGATAGACACATTGAAGTGGCTGCAATTAGGACCACATTTTGCCCCATAAGTCTGCTAGAGCAGTCCTACGTCCTCCAATTTCGTGGAGTAGTAGCCTTGTGAGATTGTTAATTCCGATTTGCCTTTCGCATTCGGATCGAAGAAATGCTTGAAGGCAGTTTCAGTAAATTTTCGATAGACACTCAATTCGCGGAAGGGCTACCTTTGTAGGGCATTATAGCATTGGGGTACTTTCACACTGGCGCTATACGTGTCAGTTATCAAGAAGAAAACCAAATAAGGCGGAAACTTAGCAGATTCCCACGCCAACCAGCACAGTAAATAGTAATTTATTCGACAAAGCAGTTCGCATCCGCCAGATCAGCAGTATCGGAAGAGGCTAATATTGAGAAGTCAAGTATGTGGTAGCTGGATGTAGGATGTGATGTGTGATGTGTAGTCAGCTTGGGTAAAGCTAAGGTATGACGTCACCTGGAGGTTGGTGGGGCACAGAATCACACCTGTTGAAACATCACCACCATCGAACAACCATCTCCATCACCTTCTGCAACATGTCACTCCCCGGGAGCGGAGTCTTAATCCTCTGGGGTGATGTGAATGGTAATTTAACAAATGAAGATGAATTGAATGACTGGTGGACTAACGAGCATCTGCCGGAAAGATTAGCGCTCCCTGGGTTTTTGCGCGCACGACGTTACTACTCGACAGCAGCCAGTCTGCCCTTCCGAAGATATTTGGCATGTTACGACGTGTTGTCTTTGACAGACTTGACCTCGAGGGAATACATGGCTGCGCTGAATGCACCGACCGTACGGACCTCCAACTTCATGCCAACCCTCGCGTCTATGAATCGCTCGGCATGCTCCGTTGTGCATTCAATGGGCAGACCTGAGTTTAGCAATACCAGCGAGGGTATTACGGGCGCAACTTTGGCTCAAGTTATTTTTCTATTTCCATTAGACCCGAGAGACTCGAATAAGCCAAAGGACTCGAGTACCCTGGGGGAAGATCAGAAGGAATTCCAGCATTGGATCCTTCATGCGATATCTCCCAATATTATGTCAAGCCATCCAAGTGTTTTAGCTTTTCATCTCTTACTGCACAACGATGGTGCGACTCGTTCCGGCAGTTCGAGCAAGTCGTACGATGCTGTGCGGTTCTCCAATGGCGACAACGCGAAGAGAGGTAGCAGTAATAACGACCGTAAATACGCCGCCCTGGTAGAATTTTCTTTATCGTCCGTCTCACCATCATCAGAGACGCTCTGCCAGCAAGTCATTTCTTTTATCGTCGGCCAATTAAGGATACGCAAATGTCGAGAAATATCATGGGACCACTTCACGCTTATATGCTCTATTAACTCCCATCGACGATCCTCCAGAGTCTCTGCTCTCTGATAGAGCGAAGCTTTCGACATTCCGACACCGATTTGAAGAGCGTTCCGCCTCATCATGACATAAAGCGAGCCGAATAGTCTGACCGGTGTACCGCTGAAGAGAATTTAGTCCGAACTACTACCTCGTCGCACATCAAGGATCATAGTCCTCCTACAATATCTACAAGGCTGCGCAGCCCGGACCGGTGATCGTTACCCATCCAGGGATGTCCTTGCCTTGACAGCAGACGGTAAGGACTTCTTGTTCGAAAAGGCACTTACTTTTCAACTGACAATACAGCAATTTCAGCTTTGCCAGTGAGCATGCGGATACTCAACGATTAGTCTACTTCTGTTCCGCCCCACAAGACTAGATTCGGTAGCATTTAGATGCTCACGGACCGAACGCGAATGGGCCATTATATCAAACGTGCATTGCCACGTACGGCTACAAAGGACGCATCAACACGGCGCTTGAAGCGAAACCCTCGTTCAACAGTTACCTAAAAAGACCCTCTTCCCACAAAGATATCGTGGCTAGCTTTTTCTTCCTTCCTCTTATTCTCTTATTGGCTTATGCAAGGTGCCCAGAACGGTTAGCCGCAGGTTGGGCCAACTCATCACGACATATCATCCATGTCACATCTTCAGCAATGTCCTGCTGCTCTCCTCAAGTCATCTAAAAAATTTCTATTATGTCGGATCCTGCTTTATCCTCTTCCGCAAGTCATCTTTGTGCAACCTGCGGCTCCATCGACTTTGAGCAGCTCATCAAAACCTGCGAGGGAGGTTATGATCTCGGACATGTCGCGGAAATCTTCCAGAAATCCTATTGCTCGTTTTGCAGACTTGTCACTAGCACGTTGAAAGAACGATGGGATGAGGGCGGCTATGCGCGTAACAAGAACGACTTCAAAACCAACCCGCTGTTAGTTGGCCGCGTCCAATTGACCGCAAATGGGAGGACCACGTGGCGGAAGGATCGAGATAGCGACTTCCAACTCACAGTACCGCTGCCTGTTGAGCCATTGGGTGCTGGGCCGGACCAACCGCTTATTGGGTATATATACATCGCTTCCGAAGATGTGCAACGCTTAGGACTCGTCAGTCAATATAACGGCCGTATTATCAAAGACTCTGTGAATCCTAGCTTGATTCGGTCATGGTTGGACAACTGCGATAGTCAACATAGAGAGTTCTGCCTTGTTGATCCTGTAAAGTCGAGTCGGCTACCCCGGAGCTTCAGAGTCATTAATGTCGTGGGCGGAAGGCTCGTGTCACCTCCACTGGGATGCCATTATCTGGCTTTAAGCTACGTCTGGGGCCGAGCGAACATAGTGCAAACGTCGATGTCGAATCTCTCTTCACTAGAGCGTGAGGGAGCGCTCTTCCATCAATATCAGCTACCTAAAGTGATAACCACCGCCATGAAACTCGTATCCGATACCCAAGAGAGATATCTTTGGGTAGACGCACTCTGCATTGTGCAGGACAGTCCGGAAGAGAAGCATGATCAGATCAATCACATGGACGCTATCTATCAAGGCGCATACGCTACAATTATTGCTGTAGCGGGAACAGACGCAAGTGCGGGTCTTCCTGGGGTAGGGAATACATCTCGTACCCCAACGCAGACGGCGGAGTTAGTCATGGGAATGAGGCTTGTCGCGCAGTGCCCACAGTTGAGTCAGATTTTGGAGCAATCACAATGGGACACTAGGGCATGGACGTATCAGGAACGATTACTCTCGCCGCGTCGGATCTACTTCTCCCCGTCAGAGGTTTTCTTCGAATGCCAGCAAGATCTTCTATGTGAATCTTTTGAAGGACAAATTAGCGACAACTTCTTGCTTGATCCACTCCAGATGGCTCATATCGTGTCCGGAGCGGGAAAGCGACCAAGCTACTACACTCCCGATGCCCTCGAAACGTTCAATACGTTTAGTCGATCCATCCAGCAATATTCTGAGAAGAACTTGTCATATCACTCCGACATACTAAACGCATTTGCCGGAGTCTCGGCGCTCTGGGAAAGCACATTCCAATGGAAACTTACTCAAGGTTTCCCCCAGACTTTCTTCCATTACGGCTTACTTTGGCAACCAAAAGGCCGCATTCAACGCCGCGCGATAACAACACAAGAAGGAAAGACGACCTACCCTTTTTCCAGCTGGTCGTGGACCGGATGGGTTGGCCCCGTCGCCTATAAACGCATCGAAACACCCGCTCTCTTCCACTCAGAAGTAGATAAGTTCGAAATTGAACGCAACTCATCACTCCCCGACGTTCTCAAGTTCTCGACGTCTTCTGCCGAGTTCGCAATTTCGCCAACAAATGGATTAGTGTACGAAGCAAGCGAGTATTACTCTACAACCGAATTCTATTTCACCATCCACGATACCAACGGCCATCAATGCGGGATCACCTCTATTCAATTGCCTTCATTCGCCGATAATACCTCCCCCGTCACCTTTACATGTCTTCTCCTCTCCCGCGCACGCGATCCCGATGGTTCAGACCTTTCGCAGTACGCGCGACGCTGCAAAAACGTCAAAGTGCAATCCGAGGTAGATTATCTGGAGATGCTAGAGAAGGATGCAGTGGATATGGAATGGCCTGCAAGAATGACGGCTGGAGAGTTTGATTATGAGGTTTATGAAAGTAGGTTGTGGTGTTTGATGTATGTGATGGTCGTTGTGAGGGAGGGCGAGTTTTGGAGGAGGGTGGGTGTGGGGGTGGTGCATGAGGATGCTTGGGAGGCGGGTGTGGTGGAAAGAGTCATAGTGGCTAGGGTGATTTGAAAGAAGCACATATCTTTGGCACGGAGTAACTGGAGTTTTCGTTGTTGAGTAGAGGATCAAGTATAGATAGCACTGTGGCGCTAAACCGAAATTTTGTCTGAGGAAGAAGCCAATACCGAAATGCTGCATCACAACGTCCTGCACAACTATGCGGCTGAGCTTTGATCAACACACTTCTGCAAGCCATCTAGACCATCATCCGCCTTCAGATGGCGCTTGCTGGACCATGTGCACAGGCCCCGATATCTCTTTGCCTAATTTTCCACCCCAAGTACCCCAATTCGGCTAAACCTGTCGCGCTCACGAGTTCTCCATAGATTGCTCTCCGGCTGCCATGCTTGGGCTTGGAGGCACTTTCGTCAATCTCATCGTTCAAATCAGAAGTGATCGCGAACGAATACGGGTCCGGCAGAGCGAAGAATACGTTGTTGCAGGATCGGGTGAGTAATGATGATCCGTACAATGGACATAGGGAATTATTGCTTGAGAGTAAACGATGATGGGCTGGGTTGGCTTCTGACGCGTATACTCGGTGGTATTGTGTACATATATCAATGTACGTTGTATAACTGTGAACCACCCGATCAAAGTGCCAAAATTGAAACTGAAAGTTACTTCTCTCTAAGATGTGAACTTTGCGTAAGATTGTTGTGACTAACTCCCAGCTGAAGACTATCTTCGAAAAAGCTTCAGTGAGGTATTTCGACTTTTCATTTTGCCATGTTGGTTCTTCAAAGTTACATCGATAGAATCTATGAGAATTGAACTAAGCTCAAAGTCGTTAAACCTTGCTACACTGCCCCTCAACCTCACCTCAACTCTTATCTCCTTTCCACCCTCTTACCTTTGGTATTCAAAGACTGTAAATAAGTCAACGGTCGACATGGCGAGAAGTTATGATCTAAGAAGCTCGCGTCGCTCTCCCACACCCGCACAAGACCCAGAGTGCCCGCATGTTTCACCGATCAAGCGCGTTCATCTTCTCGACCTTCCTAATGAGCTTCTGCTAATGATCATTTCGTCTCTTGGCGACCGTGGAGATGAATTCGCTTTCGCGCTGGCAATAAGCCATATCGCCTTCTTACAACCACAACTGTATGCCGACATATGCCTCGACAACTACCAAGCCGCTGACAACATCAACTACCTTCTGTGTCAACTACATGATTATCCAACACTAGCAGGCAAGATTAGGAGTGTATCATGTTCTCCTTCGAACGCCTATCAACGGCCAAGCCTTCCTTTCTGAGCGACCGCAGAAAATTGTGCAGCTAGTGAAGAGGGTGAACCTTGGATCGGAAATGAAGATTTCGAATGACCTTTTCTGGCGCAATTACGAGATGAAAGTGGCCCTCCTACTGGCTGCTGCTCCCAATTTCCAGAAGGTTCAGTTCGAATTCCGTAAACCCATCACCCGCTACTTCAAAACTCTATCGAAGTCGTTGATACCGATATTCGCAAGATTTCGAGCAGATAATCATGCATGCTGAATGTTGCAATCGTGGTAAGAGAAAACCCGATAGGCCTCGATGAAGGCTATGCAGAACTCCTTTCGTCTATTCTTCAGGCAGGATCTATAGGAACATTATGCCTAGAAGGGGCCGGGCAGCATCTTATTTCTGGGACGTGGAAGGTTCCAGCACAGACGGCAAACGTCGAAAGCCTGGAGATTCATCATTTGCGCGTTCGTCCCACCTTCATCTGTGGCCTGCTTTGTTCGATGAGTGGACTCAAGTCTTTCTCATGCATGATCGCCGTTCCCCTGGCCTCTTGGAGTTCAGGTTTTCGAATGTTCAATCCTCCTCTGTCAGTTCATAAAGACACCCTTGAAAACCTCGACCTTCTTATTAGACACGACTATACGGATATTGGATTGCCTCTTGCATTGGAAGCTCTTGGATCTTTAAAGCATTTTACAAATCTAAAGAACCTTTACACCTACAGCCACATACTCTTTCGCGATGATCCAGAGCCTGACAGCGACGACGAAAGGGAGAGCGAAAGCGAAAGCGACAACAGTTGCTTGCCGATCGGTTCCGACTCGAGCAGTGGAGGAAAGGGCGAAACGAATAAGCCTTCTAGGAGTGAGGAAGCTGCGCAATTTCTTCCTGAAACACACGAAGAAACAAGTTCAAAGGAGGCTTTATCTTTGATGGACATACTGCCAGCATCACTACATACTCTAGCGTTGAATACCCGCTACTCATGGAATGCAGAGCCGCTGCTTGACTTTGCACGTCAATTGCGTGACTGTAAAGACGAAGCCTTTCCGAAACTTCGCCGTATTAGGGGAGATGAGTTGTCATGGGATCATCCAGCTGAATCACTGGATTTGACGCTTACGGAGGTGCAACAGTTCAAAGACACTCTCCGACAAGTTGGAGTTACTTTTGACAATGGCATGAAGCGGGAGTAGCAATTAGGAACCAGCGATTCTTTCAGTTGTCCGTTCCGGGTTTTTTCAAGAGGAAGAGATAAGGCGCTGTCGATCTTTGACACCCGTCTCATATCGAAGGCCTCGGAATTTTACCTTTGATTTGTCGCCTGGAACTGAATACCACTCAAATTATTACAATTCATGATCAGAGTTGAGTTGAAGGAAGTGGTTGGACAATAGCGCTTGTGAGAAAGCATAGACTACGTAAATAGCTACAGCGCATACTAGCCTACCCGATCTTGTCTCTAATACTCTACTGGCCTAAGGCTCTCCCGCGCTGGCTTCCTGAGCTTCGGCCACTCAACGTTCACGGCCGAAGTCCGATGCGCTAGCGTTAATAATTGACCCGCTTTACGCACGAAGCGTACAAGACGTCGAATACAAATACCTCCATTATTCCTCGATAATACTAAAGATACTTCCAAGTTTAGAACCACTTTGAAACTGTTATACGATTCCAGAACTATAAAGTAACCCATTTCGTTTGACTAAACCACCAACGACGCGTCACTCACCTCTAAGAAAGTCCACAGCCCAGCACCGAATCGTCTACAAACATGTCAAACCTCACACCAATCCTCCAGACAACTTCAATACTCGCCGCAGCTCTGGCAGCCGGTAATCCCATCCCATCCCGTCTCCATCTCCTCTCACCAGCTAACAAAAACCCCCCAGGCACAAACCTTTCCACCACTATAATCGCGCTTCCGGCCCTCCTACAATCTCCACCCAAACTCCTCTCCACCCAATGGCTAGAACTCTACAACCGAGGCATCTTCCCCGTAGTTTCGCTCGCCATGGGTTCAGCAGCTGGATTCGCGGGGTTAGCGTGGAGCGCATCGGGAAGCGACGACGAACGGGTCTGGTGGTATGGGGCTGCGGCGATAGCGAGTTTCAGCTTGGCGCCGTATACGAGGCTTTTGATGTGGGGGAATATTGGGGAGTTGACGCGGCGAGCTGGTCCAAATGCTGATGGGGATGAGAAGGGGAAGGGGGAGGGGGCGAAGGAATCAACGCATGAGTTGGTGAGGATATGGGGGAGGTGGAATTTTGTTAGGGGGTTGTTGCCTTTGGTGGCGGCTGGTTTGGGGTTATGGGCTAGTGTTAATTGAGGTAGAGTGGGCTGAAAGTATGGTGGCAAGCGTTGAAGCTGTATTCATAAGACTGCTAATGGAAAGGATGAAGCGATAAAATGAAGTACATGGTTGAAGCCATTATCAATATGAAAGATAGTTCTGGCCAAAATCATAAGCGTTCAAGACTGAATCGAGTTATGAGGATAGGAATGAGGACTGAGAGAAGTCCAGCAGACACCTTCATAATGGTTGTTCAATAATACAGTGATATATTTATCATGGAAATGAACCCCCTGTTTGCTACTAATCCATAAACGGCGATTTGCTTAGCAGTCTGCAAAAGCTGAAGAGCAAATTGCATGATCCTTTCCAAAAACCAATCTGGAAAATATCACGGAGAGTGTCATTAGGCTATGCTTCACGTCGAGGAAACGGAAAAAGGAGGAGAATTAATATTGAAAGCGGAGGAATGGTGGCATTCAAAGTGCTTGAAATCCAAACGGACGCATTCCGCGTTACATAAGCAGCTGATCACGTAAGCCGCGGCCCCACGAAATCTTTCACACCGAGAGGCATGACGGAAACAAAGCGCTCCCTTTACTTGCTTCAATAATACACCCAATTGATTTTTCATCTATCCTAAATTCATCACTAAGCCCGCATAGTAGCAGCCGTATTCCTCTACCAAGCACCCTCCCCGACTATGGACCGTCTACCAACCAACCCTCCGGCTTCCGCATCTCCATGCTACCGGCTATATAGCGGGTCTATATCACTTACACCATGATTTCTAATTCATCAATAACCATCTATGTGGCGGACCTTGATTTTCGGTCTTGTCGCGGCTATACTGGTAGCATATCTACAGTCGCAAGTGCCGACAGTAGTGTCGACCCAGTTTGGCTCCACATCATCATACGCCGCCGCCGAAATGTGGAAAAGTACTTTACAAATCCTGAGGGCGCCAATTCTCTATAAAACCACTAGGCCCGCTGCATCGTCTTTCCTCAAGACCCCAATTCTCCCATCTACAGCTTCACACCCCGCAACAGCAAGATCGTTCTCTGCCACACCCAAAATGGCCGACTCCAAATCCTTCATGCAAGCTGTCAAGGACCGTCGCACTATCTATGCGCTTAACAACAAAGCTCCCATCTCCGACGATGCCATCGTCGCCCTTGTGAAAGACGCCATCCTCCACGTCCCCAGTTCCTTCAACTCGCAATCCACGCGCATAGTCGTGCTCCTCAAGAAAGACCACGAGGAATTCTGGGACCTGACCAAGGAGATTCTGAAGCCCATGGTTCCAGAGGGTGCGTTCGAGGGCACGAGCAAGAAACTGGATGGATTCAAGGCGGGGTACGGAACCGTAAGTTATTTCCCCTACCCAGATACAGAACGCTCTTGTGCGGTGGATTTAGGCTAATTGAGTGGCATGTAATAGATCCTCTTCTTCGAAGACATCGAACCTGTGCAAGCCCTCCAAAAGGCATACACTCTCTACGCACAGCACTTCCCAGATTGGTCCGAGCACACAAATGCCATGCACCAGTTTATGCTCTGGTGTGCACTCGAGGCCGAGGGCTTCGGCGCGAACTTGCAGCATTATAACCCGGTTGTCGATCAGGCGGTTAAGAACAAATGGGATGTCCCGCATACCTGGAACTTGAGGAGTCAGTTGGTGTTTGGTGGAGTTGCAGCCGAGGCGGGCGACAAGGAGTTTGAGCCTGTGGAGGGGAAGAGGTTGTTTGTCCATGGAAAGTAGAGGGCAAAGGATCAGTCCAATTGGTGGGTGAACAGGGAGAGGATGGGAGAGAATAGTTGAGGCTTTTGTTGTTTATACCAGCATTCAATGCACGCAGAGAAATTTCGCGTTCGGGTACAGCTGCTCTCCTACAGTGACGTTGCTTTGACCCAGTAATATCTCATCGCACATCTCGAAAAACATTCCGAGCTGCTGGACGCCTTGCGCTAATGCATCAAGAAATAGTGGAAGAGAGGTGCGTGCTTATTTAAGCATTGGGGAAGTATTTCGAATTAAACTCATCTACAATCGTTCGAGCTGCCTTGACAATCTCCACACAGCCCGGCGAATCGGAGTGACAGCATAAAGAGATGTGATGGTCACCCAACGGTAGATGTATTTCCTCACCCGTCACCGCTGTGACGGATGCATTCTCGACCTGCGTTCGTACATGCTTCTTCGTCTCGTCTGGATGCCATGGCCTGTCGCACAAAGTCAGCACACCAACGCCCACACGATTCTAATAGTGTAGTACTCACTTCTTCTTCCGATCAATAACAAGCGTCTTATCAGCATTATACTTCACATCCCCATAAATCTCCGCGACAAACGGCAATCCCATCTCCTTCGCAACCTCCTCATGTATGGTACCCGCAAGCCCAAACACCGTCGTTCCCTTCGGCACCCCCTCATAAACCGCCCTACAGATCTCCTTATCTCGATACATCATCCCGTATAATATCCCATGCGGCTTGACGTGGTGCAATGGTACGCCTTCGGCATCCAAGAAGCCTTTCAAGGCCCCGACCTGGTAGCGCACGGCGGCGGTCAATTCTTCGGGTGACATTTTTATCTCGCGGCGGCCGAAGCCTTGGATGTCGGGGAGGCCGGGGTGGGCGCCTATGGCTATGTTGTGGGCTTTGCAGGTGAGGACGGTTTGTTGCATGATCAAGGGGTCCCTTTCAAGAGAGCAACATATTAGCTAGGGGTTCAGGACAATGGGAGAGGCAAGGAGGATTAATTGAGTTGAGTTTGGAATGGACATACCCAGCATGGAACCCACAAGCTACATTGGCATGATCGATGAGCGGGATCAATTCATCATCTGGACCGCATTTGAAGTTGCCGTAGCCTTCTCCCAAATCAACGTTGATCTTGACGGGATGCTTGATCGCTGGCATCGTGACGTTCCTCGGAAATTCAGTCAAGCCCTGTCAACTCTCTCGACTTCGAATCTTGAAGATGCTCGGGGTTGGTGGATACTGTCATTATCAACCTCCATGGCGTTTCAGTGATGACGATGGTTCGAAGCTGTTATCATGCCAACCCCTCACCCAACCCTCCCCACTCTCCAGGAACCCTGACCCGGCGGTACGGCTGACGTCTTCTAGAATCCTGTTGCGGCAGTTCCATCCTAGAATCGGCCTGTATCCGGTAAATACGAGTGTTGATCATGTCGAATGCCGGTCTTGAGTGGATCACGCCGTTGGAGGGGTGTAGCTAGATAATGAGGTAGGCGGCAGATAGGGCAGGTGTCGGGGATTAAGATAGGCCAGTGGCTCGCTGTACGGCATGCCGAAGCTACAGTCCTACAGCCTTTTGAGGGCATTGAGAGTGTTGAACAAGAATTGAGCAATTGATGAGATCGATGTAGTGAGAATGATGGAAAAGCTGAAGACGCTCTTGATCGCGAACCGAGGCGAGATTGCGGTTGGTCATAGCTTCTCTATCGCGCTTCTTCCTTCGAATTCCTAGCTTCAAACTCACATTGCACAGGTTCGAATTATCAGAACTGCAAAGGAGCTCAATCTCAAAACCATCGCAATCTATTCAGAAGCTGATGCGGCTTCTAAACATGTCACAGCGGCTGATGAAGCGGTTCTGCTCTCTGGCAGCAACGCCACGGCCTACACCGACGAGACTAACATCATTGAAGTAGCAAAAGAAAAGAAGGCTGATGCTATCATTCCCGGTTATGGATTCCTCTCGGAGAATGCCCATTTTGCAAGACTCGCGAAAGAGGCTGGGATAGTCTGGGTTGGACCTTCTCCTGAATCTATCGAGGCTTTCGGTATCAAACATGTGGCGCGTGAATTGGCCGAGAAGGCCAATGTGCCCATCGTACCTGGTACGAAAGGTCTTGTTGAAAACGAAGATGAGGCTATCAAGTCCGCGAAAAGCCTCGGATTCCCCGTTATGTTGAAAGCAACCGGCGGAGGAGGAGGAATGGGTCTGATCACTTGTTCAAGCGAAGAGCAAGTACGAGAAGGTTTTAAAATGGTGCAATCGCGCGGAAAAACTCTTTTCAAGAACCCAGGCGTATTCATTGAACGGTACTATCCCGCAAGTCATCACATCGAAGTCCAAGTTTTCGGCAATGGACAAGGCCAAGCGATCCACTTCGGCGAAAGAGAATGTTCCATTCAGAGACGGCACCAGAAAGTTATTGAAGAGTGTCCGAGTCCATTTGTAACGAAACATCCGGAATTGAGGAAGAAGTTGGGAGAGGCAGCCGTCCAGCTTGCTGAGTCTATCCAATATGGTTCCGCCGGCACGATTGAGTACCTGGTGGATGACAAAACGGGCGATTTCTTCTTTCTTGAGATGAATACCAGACTTCAGGTTGAACATGGAATTACCGAGTTGTGTTATGGTGTCGATCTGGTGGAACTCATGCTAAAACAGGCGGATGCCGAGCTCGCAGGTAAAGGGGGCTTGGAAGGAGAGTATCTGAAGCAGATGCAGCCTGAGAAACCATCAGGCGCTGCTATTGAAGCTCGAATATATGCTGAGAACCCATTGAAAGACTATTCTCCCTCTCCGGGTCTCCTTCAGAAAGTTGAGTGGAAGGATGTCCCGGGAAGTCGCATTGATACCTGGGTCTTTACTGGTTCCAGAATTACTCCTAACTATGGTCAGTATTCCCCAATAATCAAGAATCTCTCTAAGTACTGATGTGTTCATAGATCCATTGATTGCAAAGGCGATGATCCACTGCGATACCCGCGACGAGGCTTTAGCAGCTATGGGAGATCTCCTCTCCGGATCCACAATCTGCGGCCCACCCACAAATCTCGAGTTTCTAGCAGCGATTATGGAGGACTCCAAATTCAAGTCCGGAGACGCTTTGACAAGCTTTCTTGAGTCCTTTAAATTCTCTCCTCACGCGATAGATGTCATCTCAGCTGGTGCCTATACCCTCATTCAAGATCTTCCGGCTCGTCCTTCCGTAGGCAAGGGAATCCCTCATTCTGGACCCATGGATCCCGTGTCCTTCCAAGTTGCTAATATGCTTGTCGGCAATCCGCGAGGTAGGGAAGGATTAGAGATCACCCTCTCCGGGCCAGAACTTCGGTTTATCGGACCAGCTGTCGCGGCGCTATGCGGCGCTGCTATGGAATCAACCCTGGATGATAAGCCCTTCCCTATGTGGACAAGGGTAAAGATTGAAGCTGGACAAAAACTCAAGATCGGAAAGACGACTGCCGGAGGCTGTCGATCGTACCTTGCAGTTTATGGAGGATTCCCATCTGTGGCGGAGTATTTTGGATCAAAGAGTACTTCTCCGCTCGTTGCTATCGGAGGATATCAAGGCCGACAGCTTGCTCCGGGAGATCTTCTCCAAACAGTCGCCGAACTACCAAGTAAGGAGGATTCAATAGCTTTGCCAGAACGGCTCAGGCCCCCTTTCAGCAGCCACTGGGAGATCAAAGCAATGGTCGGTCCCCATGATGAAGGCTATCTCCTTCCTGAAGATATTGAGATGATTTACAGCACCGAATGGAAAGTTTCGCATAATGCTAGCAGAAGTGGAATTCGGCTTGTGGGACCTGTGCCGAAGTGGGCGAGGAAGGATGGAGGAGAAGGCGGCGCGCATCCTAGCAACTTGATCGAATACGGATACCCACTTGGGACTTTGAATTGGACTGGCGATGATCCATGCATCTTCCCAATCGACTGCCCTAACTTTGGTGGCTTCGTGAGTTCGACGACAGTGATACGGGCGGAGTGGTGGAAGTTGGGTCAGATCAAGGCTGGGAATACGCTGAAGTATATCAGAGTTGGGTTGGAGGATGCGCTTAAAGAGAGGAAGCATCTGGACTACTTCTTGGACTCAGTCGAAAGAGCGATCAAGGCCAATGAAGGATTTGACGGCATCAAGGAGTTGCATCGACACGTGGACTACCATACCAACGATATTGGCAAAGCCATCGTGTGGGAGAAACCTGGCGATGGACACGTTCCATCTGTGCGATATCTTCAGGTGCGTTTTGTCATTCCACAGTCTCTAATGAACATGCTAACGAATTCCAGGGCGGTGACGACCATCTTCTTGTTGAATACGGCAATGAGAACTTCGATCTCAATCATCGCTGCCGCGTAACAGCTCTCGAAAACGCCCTCCAGTCCTCCTCCACGCCCTCCAACATTAAATCAAACCTAACCAATACAGTCGGCTGCTGCGCGTCCCTGATGATCTTTTACAATGGCGCTAAACTACCACGCACCGACCTCATCTCCCATCTTCAACACCTCGAAACCCAACTCGGCGATCTAAGGGCCGCAAAAATGCCTTGTCGAAGATTCAAACTACCAATCACATTCGAGAGCAAAGCCCAAGACGAAGCCACAAAACGCTACATGGAAACCCAACGCCCACATGCCCCTTACCTCCCCGACAACCTAGCATTCGTAGCCAAGAACAACGCATTCACGCCCGACCAACTCAAAAAGATCTACCTAACAGGCCAATTCATGGCCGTCGTGGTCGGTTTTTTCTGCGGCAACACCGTCTCCCTCCCCGTCGACCCCCGAAACCGAATGTCCTGTCCCAAAATGAACCCCTCCCGCGTCTTCACGCCCGAAGGAACAGTTTCCTGGGGTGGAAGTTGCATGTCCATCTACCCCGTCGATTCGCCCGGCGGGTATCAAATGACCGGGCGCACAGTGCCGTGTTTCGATTATTATGGATATAAGAAGGGCTTCTCTCTCTCGCGTCCCTGGCTCTTCCAGGACTTTGACCTCTTGACTTACTTCCAAGTTAGCGAGTCGCAAATGGAGAAATATCTCGCGGATTTCCGCTCTGGACGGTATGTGTTTGAGTGGGAGGATGTGGAGTTTGATATGGCGGAACATAACAACTTGCTCGAGGAGACGCGAGAAGAAGTGCAGGGGATTAGAAAGAGGCAGGCCGAGGCGCAGGAGGAGATGGTGAAGGCGGAGAATGAGAGTTTGGAGAGGTGGAGGAAAGAGAAGGCCGAGTCTACGGTTGACGAAGGGACTGTAGAGAAGCTTCTTGATGATCCGGATATCAAGTCTGTGGAGGCGCCTGTGGATGCTAATGTCTGGAAAGTGGAAGTTGAGGAGGGTGGGGAGCTTAATGAGGATCAAGTTGTGAGTCGCAACCTTACTTTATCGTCTTATCTTTTTTCCCCTGGGGAGTAAGGAGTTTGCTGATCGCCGTGAAAATAGGTCGTCATCCTCGAAGCCATGAAGCTCGAAATCGCGGTTCGGACGCCTGAGTCCGTTGCCGAGAAGATTAAGAATGGGGAATCGAAAGTTACGGTTGAGAAGCTGCTTGTTAAGCCCGGGGATACGGTGCAGGCGGGGGCTCATATTGCGCTTTTGAGGGTGGGTTCGTGAGGGAGTGAAGTGAAGTGTGGTGGTGGAAGAGAGCTTAGGCGGATGAGGATTGGATCAGGATTGGATCTGTACATGTTTGGATATTGGGGAATCTTCATAATGGAACTGATTTCGGGCTGCTTCTGCGTGGAAAATCCGTGATGCTGGAGTTGATGCGGTGGTGCTCTTGTCTTGTGAGGATGTGCTGAGCTAATAGTTGAGTGCGAGATTGTAGTGCTATAAGAGAGATAGGGCTGTGAATCAAGGAAATGGTTATGCTCGAGAGTCGGTAGCTGCTGCGAGTCTGCCACACGTCATACATGACAGGCTGGATATGTGTTCAACTGGGAGGTGTGTCGATAAGTAAAGAACGTTTCTATTGAAAAGCGTAACCTAGCCATGCCCGAATCGATGTCCTGTAGACATCTAGTATCGAGAGGAGAAGGAACGAAGAGGAGAATCGATATCCGTGAGTAAAAATGTCCAGGTGGACTACAAAGGGGTTAATATCCATCAACATGATTCTGCTAGTATGACTAATTGCTTAAATGATAAAGAAGTTTCTTGGGGGCAGCAGCATTGATGAATAAGGTAATTGTATTGAGTAAAACCCGAGAAGTGAGTGCATTCAGGAAAAACAGTTGAGTAGAAAAAGAATACTGGTACCTGGTGAGGCGTTCATCCGACTGGAGGGATTCAAACAATGTAGTATGTATGTGTTTCTCTCATGGCTTCATTCTCCCATGCCTTTTGCCAGATAATTCCCACGCCGACCCGTTTAAAGTGATTCATACCTGTAGTTGTCTTTTGCAAGATTAAGCCCCAGTAGTAGCTTGTTCCTACTCCACTTCTGAAGGTTTCAGCCTGTACAGAATAAGTCGGCTATCTTTCCGCCACAACGGTTGGAAACTTAAACATATCCCAAGTTTGTCCTGGTTCAGTAAATGGAAAGGTTCGGTTTCATCGTCATATAGGGGGTCATTCGTTTCTCTCTCAGCTCTCATGAGTGGTGCATAGTAAACTTGCGGATAATGCCCGTCATCTATGTTTGCTATACCAAGGGCAGCTTGGTCCTCGGAGTCCATACCATGAATGCACCAGCCAGGGCGCCAGAAACCGATAGCACGTTCAGGGGAGGCCAATGCATGCGATTTCGGATAACTCTCCGGTGGAACTGATACAGACGAGAGACTGCAGTGGCTCAAATGGCTCTGCACCAGTAACAGTTTTGAGAATGTAATCTGTATATTGATTTGGAGAGACTTCGGATGTCTCCTGGGAAGCATAGCATCGTTTGGAAGCGGATAAGACTTTGGTATAAACCGCTTTGCTCCTGGTTTTGAAACCCAGGTCCAAGAGGGCAGATGCTGCAATCCCTTCATACCGGCGGAGCTTTTTATTATCCATAGCAAACCCATGGGAAGATCTACTTTCCAGATGCCCAAAGCATATTCATCGGCTCTCGCTTTCTGTATCTGATTCGCCAAGCCCTGCAACGCAATAAGCCGGTCACTCTCGTACGTTAGAAATGTCTCGGAGTAGAGTTCTACGAGATGTAGCCAATCACCATCATCAACCAGAGGGAATTCAATGCTTCTTTCTTTAAGTTCGAATGCCCTACACACCCAGGTCAGACCCCCGGGCATAAAGTGTACAGTACGACGAGAAAGACTCCATTCCTGGAGTGCCCGTGCTCGTTTTCTCAAAGGTCCGCGGAATGGACTGCGGCTCAGAAATGTTGGGCTGAGTGACGTCGAAATTGAATGTTCGGTAATATTTTCGTTAACCAAAACTGGCAAACTCACGGACGGACACTTGCCTCTGCCAGTGATGAAGTAGCCTACCGTCGGATCAGCGGCGCCAGATGCCGCAATTGTAAGATATGCTTTTTCGTAAAGCGTCCCTATGTGCTCGGCCTCTGTTTGCCATTCTCTCCTATCATCCTGTACTATACATAGAGAATCAATCCACAGGCACTGGATCACAATCGCGCGGGTGATTGAAATAGCGTCTTGGAATGTTTTCGGTAAGTTCTGTAACGGTATTGCTTCAAGATGTGCTTCGAGAGTTTCCTTGGTCGTGCGCAGTGGTCGTTTGCCAGGAGGGCCCCAGCAATGACTCAGAGCACAGTAACGTCCCTTTGTTCCACTCCCGTCTACAAGCCTAACATAGGGTTCTTGTTCACGGCCAACATCAATGATTCTTGTTGGCAAAACTGTGGAGAAGCCTTCGTCAACAATACCTGCTTTAGTTCTTTTGCATTCCTCATGCTCATTGAGGCAGCGATCGAGCCATGACTTGATCAAACTGAATGCTTCCGGTGAATCATCTGCTGCTAGTGGCGGCGACGTACTGAAACGACCTCCCACGGTCTCTATACTTTCTTTAGAGAAGCAATTGATAGATGAAGAATTGCGGCCAAGGGAGAATGTGTACGCTCACATGATATCCTGGGCTTTGACTCCTATAAATGATCATCTCAGAGATGAACCCTTCGAGATCTTTGTATGCGTGGAAATGCAATTTGTCGGCAGCATCGTCGTCTTGGCGCAGGAATGAAGCGATAAAATGACAGAAACGACAACTTCCCGTCGATTTGAGCACATCACTGACAGTCTTATGGAACCAGAAGTCGACAGATACCTTCTGCTCAGATGGCTCCACAGAAAGTGACTTCGCGAAGTCCAAGCAGGCATGGCACAGATCCATGTAGATGAACTGTCTATGGAAACCAAGAAATGAAAGATGAGGTTGGTAGAGTGCTGCATGCACAGTTCAGATGAGTCCATATTTCCAGCCTGGTTACGTGAGAGTCTCAGCCCGGAAAGTGGGGAGTTCTTCTGCACACTACGACTTCGCCGCACCCTTCTCCTTTGCTAACTTCTCCTCAATAGGAGCCAACATCGCCTTCAGCATATCCGCCCCTTCCAATTCCTGCCCAGTTCCAGCACCATCTGGAGGCGGAATATTCCACTCCGGTATAATTCTCGTTCCGTGGGCCGTGATCTCTTGCACCGTTCCACACGGGTATTCTTTCTTTTGAATCAGATCCAACATGCTCGCCGCGACAGTATCAGGGCTCAAAGCTTTCTCCTTCTCGAACGAGAATTGCTGCATCTTATCCGCAGTGAAAAGAGGCGTATCGACTAGACCTGGACATATCGCCGTAACTTTTACGCCTGTGAAGCTTTCGGCGTCTTTCACACTTTTCGTGAAACCGACGATCTGATTCCGCATCAGCACAAAGCAGACTTCGAAAGGACATTTTGAAAACTTACAGCATGCTTAGTAGCACAATACAACGGCGCAGCAATGTTCCCAGCAATACCGGCAATCGAAGCCTTAGAGATATCAGCCTTCGCCTATCGACCAAATGCGCACGTGACTTACGATAATACAAACACTAGCCTTCTTCTCCCTCCCCAAACTCTTCCTCATCGCCAGTCTCGTCAACTTAATCGGATGACTAACATTGATTTCGACCTGCTTATACCCCTCATCCTCCGTATCCGTCCAGAAATTAGAGAAAGGGGGTTCAAAGACACCTGCACAGATCCCGTACGCGTCGGGCACATCGCCCCAAGTCTCTTCGCAGGCGTCAAAGAGCTTGTCGAAATTTTTCCAGCGAGTGACGTCACTTTGGACGAAGATGATGTTGGATTTGTCCTTTCGGAAGGATTGGAAATTTGCGGTTTCTTGGAGGTCACCGACGAGGATTCCTTTTGCGCCGAGGGCGTGGCATTGGCGGGTTAGGGATAGACCAATGCCTATTATTCCATGTTAATATAGATTGGTGATGTTGTGGAAGGATATGATATCTACCTGATGCTCCACCCGTGATCAGGACGATTTTGCCCTTGAGCGGGAAGTCGGTCGAAGACATCTTGTAGATTAGTTATGAAATTTTAACACTTTGCACCTAGATCAACAGAATATACGGTGTGATGGAAAATGGGCCCTGGTTCATTTCCTTCTTTCACGATGTGGATGGATGCAGTTGAGGGTTATACGGAATCGGGTAAGGGATTCCGAGGCGGATAGCGGCCCACTAGCACGCCGCGTCAGGTAAACCGAGTCTCAGCCAATGGCATGTTTCACTTGAGGCACAATAGTAGGCTTGGAGCCACCGGAATAGGATATGTCGATTGTTTTCCACACAACCTTGGTTTACTTGTAGTAGCGTTCCTTTTCAGGACTAGCGTGGATGCTGAAGGCTTTAGTTGTGACAAACGTGCACATGGAGTCTCTGCATTTCACATCTTATCCAAGGTTTACTTCGTTTGCAATACTCTACGGTTATTCATTCTAGGGCGTCTCAATGTAGATTCAACGGCTTTGAAGAAGTGGTGAAGAAGAGTAAAGCGTTTTCGCAGACCTAAGATGAAGATGTTCGAGAAAATAGATACCAATGAAGAGAACGGCGAAACCAACAATCAACAAAGAAAAGGTCAAGGCCAAAACGCCGACCAAGTATAAAAGGAGAATAATAGTATCAAAGAAGAGAATAATCGATCGATCAAAAAGCCATACAACAAACCATGAAAGGAAGCCACAAGCCCCCGCCCTCAAATCCCCTCACGTCGTTCAACTATTCGAGTCGTTCAGGACCACTAGAATCATTTAGGCCATTCAAGTCATTTCGAGTCATTCAAGGATGTCCCGGATCCTCCCACTGACAATTAACACTCTGCGCCTTATCATTCATAACGAAATCCCAAAGATTCTGCGTCCCCGGATACTTCAACGTGACAGCCTCGAACTGGCACCCCACCAGACTATGCAAGGTGCACTTGAAAGCATCCTTATCGTTAGCCGCGAGATCGGGGCCGAAGGAGGAGATCTTGTTCTTGAATTCGTCGGGGAAGTCGTAGCATTGGTTCATGGGTAGAACCATGTATTTGCAGTCGCCTTGCCAGTTGATGTCGGTGCAGAAGTAGATGCCGCCGGGGGTCATGCCGCGTTTTTCGAGACTGGTGGTGTTTGTGGGGATGGGTTCGACGGTGCTGATTTGGGGGTTGGATGTTGGAGCGGCGGAGGTGAGGGTGAGAAGGGGGAGGAGTATAGTGCTAAGGGTGAAGAGTTGCATGGTTGCGTTTGATGTGTTGGTGTGGAACAGAGGTATTGTAGGTAGTGCTTACGGCTAGTTGTGCCAGTATACGATAGGTGTTGATAGACAGAATCAAGTTTCCGTGAGCACTATGCTCGTGGTAGGCGTGCAGAGTTTATCTACGTTAATACAAGGGCATTAAGCGTCGAGATGTTACCTTTGTTGAAGGATGGATTCTTTGTTTTCACACGACATCGAAGCCACTTCATTTGTTAATCGCCGCAATGACGAAGGATAGAACAAGGACTCAACTGCGGGGCTTTCATACAAGTGTAGAGAAAGGGATAGACAAATAAAGGACTTTTGATGAAAAGAAAGATGCATGGCGTGGAACATCGCCATTGTGGCTTCTGATCTGCATACGATGATTATAGGATTTATCTAGCCAATAACCAGGCAGGAGCTTAACAAACCCACCCTCCATCGATATGTTGGACAGACCCAGAGACAAAAGAAGAGTTGTCCGATAGCAGCCATTCAATTAGTGTCGCAACTTCTCTTGGGTGCGCCTTTCGGTTCAGCGCAATATGACTTAAATCCAGTTCAGTCCCGCGGATTTTGGCAGACTCCCTGAACATGGGGGTATCAATGGGTCCCCTGAAAAGTAGATAAGCGATTCTGATTATTACAACAGCGAATGGTGGCAATGAACTTACGGGCAAAAGCAGTTACACCTGATTTGCCTCTCTCCCAACTCCTTTGCTGCTGACTTGGTAATGCCGACCACAGCATGTTTTGAGGCAACGTAAGCTGAGTTCTTCTTAAAACCGATGATACCAGCCACACTGGCCGCATTCACGATGGATCCATTGTCGTTGAAATGAGGGATCTGGGCTCTCATGCAATTTAGCAACCCTTTGACATTGACATTCTGAACGAAATCCCAGTCGCTGTCGTCGACCTCTTCAATCTTGGCCACGTTGTTTTGCTTTCCAATCACACCAGCTAGATTCGCAGCTCCGTCAATTTTGCCGAACTTCGAAACGGTGGAATTGATCCAGTCTTCCACTTGCTTGCGGTTGGTGACATCAACGACGGTTGCTAAGACGTTGCCGCCAGCCTTCTCGATCTCGGCAGCGGCTTCTCTGAGAGCTTTCTCTTGAACATCGGCCATTGACAACTTCACCCCTTTCGACGCGAGTAGCTTGGCAGTTTCCAGGCCAATGCCAGATGCAGCTCCGGTCACTACGATGACTTTGTCTTGTAACGACATGATAACTAGTTGAGATAAAGATGGACCAGTAGATTAGAAGGAGTGCGACGAGAAAGCTTGATCAAAGACAGCGAAGCATAGGCCGTTGGAATGGAACATAAATCGACCTTTCAACCTGCCAAGTCGTAGTTTTTGAACCACAAGACATGGCTGAGATAATCTATCCCGCGCAACGTGAGGCGACGTCTTCCGAGCTGCGATAAATAGCTACTTTACACGATTTCCCCACCGGAAGTCTGCCGAGACTCCGAGCCTACAGACAATGTGGGGTTTGGCTTCATATTATTGGGAGTAGGGGACTTCAGGAAGTGTGAGGAAGATGTTTCCCGACGCGAAGTTGGCCCGAGCTCACTCTTGGCGTCAAGCTGCAAGCTTCACGGCAGGGTAGAAGCTACCACCACTAAACTCAGTATCCTGGCAACATTTCTCCTCGTCGTTCAAACCGAGCTTGCCCGCCATGAGGAATCTCCATCTTCTAGGAGGGGGTGTCTCTCTCTGGCTTCCCACACCCTGTTTCACACGCCTAGAGCCTTCATCCTCGAATTGTCCCTCTCCCACCAGCAACTGTACTGCGCTGAACGCTAGGTTGAGCAGACAACATGTCGTTCCTTTCAAACCTGAGCCCGAGGAATCTTAATGGAAAGGTAGAGGCCGTCATGAATGGCACCCAAAACGGCACCTCCAAACGTCCTGTCCGAATCGCCGGCGCCTCCGGAGGCTTCTCAGATCGCCAACGTGCCATCAGCTCCCTCGCAAAACTCGATGTCGACGTAATTGTTGGAGACTGGCTATCTGAGTGTACCATGACTCTTCATGGGGCACAGAAAGTGGATAATGAGAAGCTGCGCGCCGAAGGAAAACTCATGGAAGAACCAGTCGGCCTTTTCGACCCTACCTTTATCGAGAACCTCTCCCCCGCCCTGCCGGATATTGCACGCAAGGGCATAAAAGTCGCCGTGAATGCGGGTGCTTGTGATACTGAGGTGTTGGCAAGGGAGGTGGCGGACGAAGTCAAGAAACAAGGGCTAGATTTGAAGGTTGCATATGTCGAAGGCGACGAGGTGACAGATACGGTCAACAGACTGATCAAGCAAGGGGAAAATTTTACAAGCTTGATGACTGGAGAGGACTTGAAAGACTGGGGTTATACACCAATTTACTCTCAATGTTATCTTGGCGGAGCTGGTATCGCTGAAGCTCTTCGAAACGGGGCCGATATTGTAGTCTGCGGCCGTGTGGCCGATGCTGCCCCTTCTGTGGGAGGTGAGTTGTGCATGTGAAAGCCGATTTGTCCCATTTCACTTTGCTAACCCAAGTATCCAGCTGGCATGTGGTGGCATGGCTGGGACCGTGATCACGACTTCGATCAAATCGCAGGTTCTTTGATTTGCGGACATCTCATCGAATGCGCTGCATATGTCACAGGAGGTTACTACTCGGGTTTCAAATCTTTGATGGAGGGTTGCAATACCCTTGGCTTTCCCATCGCCGAGCTCTTTGCCGATGGGAGCTGTGCGATCAACAAAGAGCCTAATACTGGAGGCGAGGTAAGGCGCCTTCTTTTTTTTCCTTTAATGTATGCTAATCATATTGCCAGGTCTCGGTCGGAACTGTCGCCTCCCAATTGCTTTACGAAATTCAAGGACCACTGTACTACGGATCTGATGTGACCGCGCTCCTCGAAGGTATCGTCATGAAAGAAGAGGGCAAAGATCGTGTCCGTGTCACAGGAGTCAAGGGACTCCCGCCTCCCACGACCACCAAAGTAGGCATGACAGCAGTTGGCGGCTACCAAGCTGAATTCCATGTTTATATTTGCGGAATTGACCTGGAAGCAAAGGCCGAGTGGATTGAGAAGCAAGTCCGATACTCTGCAGGTGATGCTGTCAAGGAGTTGTCATGCTTCAAGTTCAGTCTCAACGGTTATTGCCCCGACAACCCTCGGAACCAGGATGTCGCGACCTGCGACCTACGGATCTTCGTTCAAACCAAGAATAAGAATCTGGTCTCAAAAAGTTCGCTCGATGTTCCAGGCTTCAACAGATGGTGTATGGACAATGGCCTCCAAGGTTGTCCAGGCTGGACCTTAGGCAATGATCAGCGCCAATCCGAAGGAAAGCTTTACTACGAGTACTACGTAAGCTTACTCGCACAGTCCGAAGTCCAGCATCGAGCCGTTCTCCCGTGGTTGGATAACAAGACCATAGACGTCCTTCCGTGCGCCAACATGAAAGAGTATCCCCGAGACCAGCCCAGCTACGAGACCACCGACCCCGTGGATGTCAAGAAGTACGGCCCCACAACCAGAGGACCAATGGGTTGGGTTGTTGGAGGACGGTCAGGCGACAAAGCCTCCGATGCGAATGTGGGGTTCTATGTCCGCCACGATGATGAGTGGGACTGGCTTCGTTCGCTCTTGACAATTCGGAAGATTCAATATCTCCTTGATGAAGAGTACAAGGGAGGCAGGATTGAGCGGTTCGAGATTCCTGGTATTCGAGCTGTGCACTTTTTGCTACGAGATCATCTTGATCGAGGGTTCAATTCGACTAGCACGTATGATACTTTGGGTAAGAACGTTGGTGAGTATCTGAGGGCCAAGTGGGTTGATATTCCGAATAAATTTCTGGCACGAGGAAGGTTTTGAGGTTTTCGAATTGGCATCTGAACTAAATCCCTTCTCTAACTTTACGTGTCCTTTGATATGCAAAGCGTTTCATTGTGTCGCATTTACTTTCCTGATTCAACCTATCTTAAAATACCCTTTTTCCACTTGGAGCACAAACACTTGCATCATACCGTTCTTCGCATATTTCTAATTACTTAAATCATGGTCATCCCTATTTCCGAACCCAGTTGAACCCCATTACAGGACAGAAATGTCCATCCCTCTAGGGCAGGACACCCATAGCGAACCTTCACGTGATTCCACAAACTTCCCAACGAAACTTAAGCTCTTTCGCAATTCCGTTTCACCGAACAAACACCGAAGGCACCTTCCACCGAACATTACTATCCTCTGCTCTGGCTTGGAGAAGTCGTGTCTTAACGTTCTAGACAGATTGAGGGGGGCCGCTTGTGTCAACTAACTCCAAACCGATCGTTCGACAGCATGTGTGAGACACCGCCAATGATAGACGTGAGTCAATGCAAACCTTTGCAACATCGTGTTGGAAGACAAAGAACCCTAAGTCTCGAAGCCGATGCCCGGATGGCATATTTTGTGCTAACACAATGCAGTCTTCCACAGGTTCCTTTGCGGTCTCACTTGTCTTAGCATATCCGCAGATGCGGTCTTGTTGTTGATGCCGCCTGTTTTCTACAAATATGGGGTAGGGTAGTCAAGCTGACTGACATACACTGTTCGTATACAATACTGTCACTTTCTATATATGCCACGGTAGTCACTATCCATTATACACAATGCTCGTCATGTCACGGAACACCAGTCCTGAGAGACTTCTTCACAAAACACAAGGGGCTGTCATCAACTCACAAAGAATGTCTCCTCTTAATGATCACTTTTTTGTAATTCAACAATGCACTATACCGGCTTATTGTTCACCATATTTATAGCCATTCTGGCCCCTATCCAACTTTCTTCTCAGACCATTCAGATCCTTCTCACGTTCTACTTATTCTCCACTCAATCTGATATAGAGTAGCTTTGCTCCTCTCGACTCCATAGCAAAATAGAATCTATCGTTTCGCAACATGCCTCCGAAGGCTGCTAAAACTTGGGAGGATGAGGGGGAGGAGCACCAGGATCAGGCAGTGGCGAGCTGGTTGGACAAGATCATCGATCCAACCCTACACAACAGCATGCAATCCGCTTTGTTCAAAAACTTCAAGAAATGGGTGCATAGCGGTATCGGCTTCGATATAACTTACGGTATCTGGGTCATTAGCGCCGCTTCGCTCGTTTATAGATATGGTCCGACAACTCTTCGAACTCTCAAACAGTATGGAACCAATTCTATATCTCTAAATCCTCAACAAAACCAAACCCAAGAGTTATTGGCATGGGTCGCCAAGCGGCCCAGCAGCAAGATACTCTCGCGCTTACCCATACCAACCATCTCGCATTTGGAAATGTCATACAAACATCAGCAGTACCGCAATAACAACAACTGGGACAACCAGTATGGTGATGATTCGTATCAGGAAGACGAGAGTAGCCAATGGCAACTTGCTCCCTCTTCTGGTACATCCTGGTTCGTTCATGAAGGTTACATCTTTATGCTCGAACGCGAAGCTTGCAGCGATGGCCAAGGAGAAGCTAGTCAATCAGCACGAGTAATGCTCCGGTGTCTATGGGGTAGCGACAAACCACTTCGTCAACTACTCCGACACGTCGACACCCTAGCCAAGCGCCGAACGATGACTTTCAAAGTCCATTTCGTTAGCGCGTCTAGCCAGACGAAAATAGAGAACCATCCAAAGCGTGCTTTAGAGACCATAGACATGGAACCAAACACGTATCGGAACCTTGTGAAAGACGCGTGCGATTATTTTGATCTCGAGACTCGGCAATTTTATGCCGGAATGGGAGCTCCCTATCGACGAGGTTACCTATTTTACGGGCCTCCAGGTACTGGAAAGACCTCTATATCACGAGCCTTAGCAAGTGAGTTCGATGTTCCACTCTACATCTTCGACTTAACTGGGATGAGTGACAAAGTCCTTAATGATAAGTTTGGAGAGTTACCAGAGCGATGTGTTGTTCTCTTCGAGGACATCGACAGTGCGGGTATTGTCCGTGAGAACAACATGAAGGAGACTAGTTTCAAGATGTCGCACAAGGGGTCGGATCGTGAGACTGGTCCTGAGAATGCACCAGTACTGGTAGGCATTGAACCACTGATAGGCCAACAGGAACCACCGCCCCCACCACCGCCTAAGGTGACATTGAGCGGACTTTTAAATGCCCTTGATGGACCGGCATCTAAGGAGGGTCGTCTAGTGATCATGACTAGTAACGCACCAAAGGCACTGGATAAAGCCCTCCTACGACCAGGTCGCATCGACAATCAATATTATCTGGGTTACAGCACGAAAGTCACGGCAGCCGTTACCTTCAAGCGCTGCTTCGGTCAGGATCCTAATCGAGCTCATACCATGGCCCAGATTGGGCTTCTCGCCAAAGAGTTTGGTGCAAAGGTCCCGCTGAAATGTTTCACGCCTTGTGAGCTTCAAGGCTACTGTATCAAGCACCGCGGTCGCCCTGAAGATGCAATCAAGAACTTTGCTGAATTCTTGGAAAATAGGAAGACTGGAGCCGATAAGTTGCAGTATGATATCACCGAGGAAGACCATGAAGCGACATACGACGACGACGTTCAAGAGGGTTGGGATTCGCAAATCGCCCATTGGGGCATAGAGGACGATTCTAACTCAGAATCAAAGCAGCGGCTTGTTGGCGATTCCGCATCGCAGTCTCAAGGTGGCTCTCGACGGCACATGGAGTTGCAGCTCGCATCACAGAATCAAGCTGGCCAGCCAACGGCTGATAGGTCCAAGTGCGCCCCCACTAAGGTATCTAACGGTATGTTCAGCTCGCTATCCACGTTTTTCAGTCTCTCGAGCGACTCCGACGAGGATGTTGACGAACATTTAGCATACGGGCACCCAGGTCACATATCGAATCTTTTCCCTGATGATGCTCCATACGGACAGATCGTACATTCGTACGATGCTGACCTTGCGTACGGGTTCTGTGCAGAAGTCATCGAACTCTGTGACGAGGAGCTGCGCGAGCTGGAGGAAGAAGCATCGAAACTGCCTCGATCCCCAACTTCCACAGTATATGAGACTCCGTGCACGTCTCCGAGCCAGATCGATCGCGCCTTCGGGTACCATGAGGCTTTCGATCAGGGAACAGATGGATCCCCCGGGGAACGCAAAGTTGTCATGCTCCGCAACAGGTCTCCAAAACCCTTGGAAGATATACTGTCGTTTTCTCAGGAAGATAATCACTCGACTTCTCTGGGCTATGAATTGGTTCCCGTTGTTGCTGAACATCATCTTCAAGCTGCTGTCATAAACCAACCTGACCAGATCGAAGTCCTTGAACGGGAGAACGAGCAATCCTCCGCGGTTTCCGAGGAGCGAGTCCAAGAGGTTTCCCCGGACCAGCACGGCCGTAGCGATGCCCCTCAGCAGGACGGAGAACAATCTGCCATCGAGGAGCATACTTCTACCATGCAGAATGAAGAGCATGCCCATGCTCCTGTCGCGGAGAACAATGATGTTTCTGAGACGAATACGCTTCTTCCCACAACTCCTCTGGGCAGCGAAGTTGGCACACAACAGTGCAATGATGTCAACTCGCAGGCTATATGGGACGATACGTCCCGCGAACCATTCTCAAATCTGCATTCAGATGTAGAGTGGTAAGAGAGTTGGCACTAAATAAATTGAATATTCAAAACGGCGGTTCGCTTTTTTGGCGTTCTTTAGCGCATTCGAATGATAAAATTACTTTGATACAGGTCTTGCTTTTCCTAATAACGTGATGAGCGTAATATTCCCTCTGAAAGTGCTTACGAACATAGCGATAATTGATTGGTCTTGTTTTCCGCCACCATAGTGGAGCATCCGGTATTTGCAGTAAAGACAAACAAATGTAGTTGATATCATATTTCAGTGAAAGTACCTGGGTATAGTATTCAAATCCACGTAATCGTGATCTCTCCCTTTTCAGCAAAGAATGGGAACTTACACTGAAATGTTCAAATTTGGAAACTCTGGAGCTCCACATCCGCGACCATGTGCCGGTGGCCTTCCACAACGAAATTATGGGGGAGGCCGTTCATATCCCCGCAATTGAGTAACCTGGTACACCTCAAGAACCTTCTCCACTGTGAGAAGCTTTCAAAGCTGGAGATTGCCGTCTTCACGAAAATTGGTAGATATTACGCCAGAGACGAATTCGGGAGAGTGATATTTTGGAGTATATATACCAGTGGTTGAGCTCAGGATTCGAGAAGAAAGACAAGTACATCAAGGCAGGAATGACACTTCGAGATGTTCCTACCGGCCGAGCTTGGGTATATAGGTCTACAGACCGGTTCAGTGGCGCTGGGAAATTGACGATGATTTTCTAGCTGGGGGCCGAAAATCGTGGGGACTTTGCCAACGTGAGTCGGCAGATATCTTGCACCCGGTCTTGATGTAGCGATAATCGAGGGTTTTTTTCAGCAACTACATCTATAATACTATAACGTATACCCAGAATCTATGCCCATTCCCCAACTTTCCCGCATCGATCTGCTTGAGTCTTTCCTCGACGGACACACGTCACGGCTTCCAATAATATCCCCGCCATTAGCATTACCACACGCTCTTTGATCCTTGATTGGCATTTCTGTCCAATCGTTCTCTGCTATACTGGAAACATTCAGGCAGGCCTGTCTCCTCCCATGATCGGCCGATGATCAGCTTAACAACTCCAGGCGCACAAGTAAATATTCGTGCCATTCCTATCCGGGAAGATTAGTACACGCTATCCGCAGTCGCTTAGTTAGGGCATAACTTACCATGACCATTAAATCCCGCACATATCCATTGGCCCTCCAAACCATCCACAGCGCCTACCATAGGTACAGAATCTGGGGTCATGGCAATAATGCCGGCCCATGCATGATCGATTCCTTCTCCTTGGCGTTCACCAGGAGAATTCGTCTCTGACAGCAACTTCGTGAATTCCTTCTTGCATGTCTCTACTATCACCTCGTTGTATGCGGTATCATCGAATGTCACAATTCCTACCAATGTCTTTTCATCCCACTCCGGGTTGGTCCTGGATACCCCAAAGATTATTGTCCCATCTCCCCGCCTTTGGATGAGTGAGAAGAAGTGTCGAAGGCTGTATCGTAGTGACATCGTATGCTCTATGGTACCTTCCCCAGAGAACGAAAAAGTCGGTACAAAAGAGTGAGCCTGTGCCCTATTTGGCGTGACGAAAGTGGTTAATTCCGGAAGCAGATAGGCCACGTACGCATTTGTACAGTGGATCACCGTCTCAGCACTCACAACGCCTCGAGGAGTGCTAGTGTCCCATCTCATTTTGTCATCAGCACTGTTACGTTGATGCTCAGTTATCTGGGTGGCTGGACAATGAGTCCAAAGCCTGACACCTCTTTCAATCACGTTCATCAAGATCCATTGCGTTAACTTCGCCGGGTGGCTTGATCCAGCAGGCCACTCATACGCAGACAGTGCACTCTCTATTCTTGTCTTCACTCCCGCTTCTTTGCCTTCATAATATTTGACATGCGATACATCTCCACCGGCTGCCTTATACGCTTCGAGGCTCTTGGCTTGGTAGTCCACGAACTCTCGAGTCAGGCATACATCGTAGGTTTTGGTTAGATTGAAATCGCAAGGAATTCCATGTTCTTGGACGAATTGATCTATTCTCTCCAGTACGAGCCGCTCGTTTTCAATTATCTTTTTCGCTTGAGAGGGACCGTGAACGGAGGCGTAGGCGGAGAAGCCACGGAAGGCATCTGATCACGATCCATTAGCGGAAGTGCTTTGAGGTAGTCGAATCATACTGGGAAGTTTCAGATACCAGGTCTTACGTGTCCAGCATTCCTCCCACTGGCCCCTGAGACCGCCTCACGTGCTTCCAATATTAAAATATCTTCTCCATTAGCACCAGCTTCGAGTAGTTCAAAAGCACTAAGAGCGCCGGATAATCCGGAGCCAATGATCAGATATTTAGTGCTTCTTGGTACGGGTTTATCATGATTTGCATTCAAATGGGGAAATGCCCGCGTGGTTCGGTGCCAGAAGGATAGACAGGGTGATGGGACTGGCAATGAGGGTTTAGGGAAATTTGTATCATCTGACCTCGGAGGCTTTGGCTCCTCCTTTGCAATCTTGACCACGTCTTCAGTACTGAGCGGAGCCATGGTCTGTTTGTGAGGCCCCCACACCGTTTGAGGATGGTGGTTATTATGAGAGGCTTAAGCGCGAAAGGTTGATCCGCGAAATGACATAACCTTAATTCGACCCCACCTTTGGGACGGCTTATCTTCACGCGCGACAACACAACAACACTATTATAATGCCAAGACCCATCGATGACCCATTTTTCGGATGAGGAAGTAACCAATATTCAGCATGCAAACCATGTCGAGCTTTTATTACTCTTACCTCCCCCCTCCAGCAGCAATCTACTTCGTCCAATTCCGCGCACCATGGATATATTCGCTTGTCTAGCTAGGTTGGAGCCCCATGAGCCTCGTCAAGTCACCGAAAATGATCTCCTTCATTGACTTGACGTCCCTCTCTCGGACTTCGGATGCATTGGGAAGGATATCATATGTTTGGATCAACAAAACATCAACAACGCCTACTTTTCTGGCGCGAAAGAAGATTTGAAGTTATGCAGAAATGAGTTCAAGTCACCTACAACCTAATTCGACTTCGCTATTGGCATATTTGGTAGTAGAGCTTTATACGAATGCACCTTTTTAGGACCGTTAATGTTGATTCAGCTACTACAAGCTAATTAAGAGGAAATTCGGATCCAGAAACAAACCCCAACCAGGCAAGACAACAGTGGCCAATCTATCTCATCCAGCTTCGAATCCGAGTTGAGCTCTCCCAAATCAGCTCAGGGTTATCTCTACTAGCATGAAATCTCTACTAGCATGAATGTAGCCACACTCACATCCCTCTCATTCTTCTTAAACAAGTCCTCCAACCAAAGCCCAGCGCCTTCGAGCGTGTTCATGCCATTAGCCCCCCAATACCTGTAACCACGTGTGCTCTCCAACTCGAATACCTTAAGGTGCTCACATTTGATAACTTCGCCAAGTTCCAGTACCTCAACGTACCGCTCCGTCTTCATAAACTCCTGACCCCATCCTGGCCACTCACGTTCTGGATCCAAGCAATTGAAGTACAGTTTTATCGTGCGCAGTTGCGGACAACGCTGTACAAATTCCCAGAAGCGCATCATGCTATGCGGTCCGTCTCGATCTACGCCGTAACCTGCTGGCGTGAATGTGATGTGGCGGACAAGGTCAAAACCCTGACTCGGATTTAGCGTGTTGAGAAAGCAAGTTGCACGGCCAATATCCTCATAAGTATCGATAACCAGCTTTTGGGAGGATAACAAGATGGGTAGAGACTCGGAGAGTGCTATATGGCTGGCTCGGCAGAGAGGAGGGAGAAATGAGGGACACCAGGCTGGGCCCTGGTTCTTCGATGAGATGACGATGCCTTTAGGAGACGTTCGTTCCCGAAAAAGACCCAGAAAGTAGTGCTCATACACCATCTGGCGGAGCTCGAGGGGGAGGTCGTTGAATCGGTGGAAGGTGGATGGTTCAGGGGTCGTGAGAGTTTTGAGGGAGTCGTTGACCATTTTGGTTCCTGTCATGAGTGCCATGGTGCTGGTGGTTGTGGAGTCGTATGAGAACTAGAAGTTGTTGCTGGTTTTGATTGCCAGAAGTGGATTTATATATGTCAGAATCTCCCTTCACCTCCTAATAAACAGTGGCACGTTGCCAGTCACACAATACATTCACCTTGAATAAAGCACAAGCAAAGCTACATTTACTTACTATGTCATCAGTATGTGCTTCCGACTTGAATATTGGGAGGTGGTGACAGAAGAAAGTAAATCACAGTAAGGTGATTCGCAAATTCTGAAGAAAACCCCCTACCAACAATCTCTGACCAACATACCTACAATTACGTTCCTGCCATGCTGCTCAAAGATTTCCCGCATGGAAGCTATAATGTACTCTAGTTTTGGCTCACTAATAACCCTCAATCCTGGCACATTCACGTTCCTAAACTCAATTGCCTTGATCTTCTCACACTTGAGCACCTCCTTGAATTTTGTGTCCTTCATGAACCGCTCCGGCGTCGTCCTTGACCTAGGGGGTCTCCTCGCTCTCAGCTGCCGTCGCACTTGCGTGTCATAAAGACTGAAGTACAGTGTCAAAGTATGAAGCTGCGGAAACTCTTGCACGAACTCCCAAAATCTGTATAAACTTAGTGATTCAGTGGGAGGTAGCTCGTATCGCGAGGAGCGAAAGCGACGTGGCGGACATTAGTAAATCCACGGCCGGAAGGTATGCTGCTGAGGAAGCACTTGAAGTAGTCAATCCCAGCGCACGAACCGATGTAGAACTCCCTGTTGCGGAGGAAATAGGAAGGCATTCATTTAAAGTCCTATGGCTGGTTCTACAAAGTGCCGGTAGGAATGGCGGACACCACATTGGGTCGCTGGGCGAACACGTCTGTCTACTGTGGAGAGATTCGATCTGGTTGTCGTGTAGGTTGAGACTGGAGAAGTATTGTTTGTATACCAGCTCGCGGAGTTCGAGTGGGAAAGTGAATCGCAAGTGCACGGGAGTATCGGGCGCATGTGAAGTCTTTGTTGTGAAACAAAACCAATATTTAAATCACCGTGGAATCGTATTCAGAGACGCCTTATCCCTCTTGTTTATTTACTTACACAATGTGGATTGCCATCAACGATAAGTTCCTCTGTATATTGAAGCCTAGTACTCAAAGGCTCGCATCACAGAACCAAAGAGAGGTTTAAGTAGTTTCTGCATGGGCTACTAACCATCGCATACCCCTTTTCCTCCAAGGTCATTAATGATTAACCGCATGATACTTTTCTTTAACTCCATCAGAATTCATCTAGATGGATAAACGTCTTGCTGCTGCAGATATCATCCTTGAGAGCTTTTGTGTCGATTTTCAGCCGGACAATTGCAGGACGATTTGAGTGCCCAACTAGCCCGCTATCCAACCCATTTAGTGTAGCGGCGAGATACCTGATACTCGAATACCCTGCCGCGTTCTGTGAACTGTTCTTTCAACCAATCTCCGATGTCGTAAAGGGCCTGGAAAGGTTCTCCAGATCCCGCGCAGTTGTTCTGGTAGGAATAGATGTTGATACAGTCAAACAGAATCAGCTCCAGGCTCTCGCACTTCAACAGCTCATCTAGTCGGTAGTATTTCCGGACCTCCTCCGCTGATTTTGGCTCGCAAAGGAAGTTCTCGCCATATTCGGTAATGTCATTCGTAATCTTCGAGGGGTGGAATGTAAAGCTAGCCGTCTTTAGTTGGGGACACATCTGCATAAGCAGAATGTCTCCATTAGGGCCAGGGATATCGCCCTTAAACCAATGTGAGCTTGGGAAAGATAGCTCGCGGACAGCTGTCAAGCCTTCGGCACCGAGAACCGCGTTTAAAAAGCCCACAAGGTACTGATTCGCTGCATATGAACGAATCACGAAAGTGGAGCGACGAGCAAAGACAAGCGATGCCTCCATTAGGACTTGTTGGCTGACTTTGCAGATTGCCGGGAGGAACTTCGGGCACCACGTTGGACCATCCATGCTCATTTTCACATCCACGCGGACTGGCATATCCTCCATGATGTGCAAATAGATTTGGTCACGGATTTCGCGAGGTATACCCATAAAGTCAGGGGTATTTACTGCCACCACTGCCGGGAGAGCCTCTAGTAGCGTATTCATGGTATTAATGCCGCTGATATGAGCGTTCTCCAGAGGTAGGACGTCCTTATCTATGGTATGGTTGTTTCGGTCCAGAGCCTTAGAGTCGTCGCCGGATCCGGTACACTCCATGATAGAGGTAGGATGAAGATGCAAGGAATGTTTTGGTGTTACAAAGTCGGAGTAGAGAGGGTGGTTGGTAGGCCGAGGTAGAGGAGAGTGGATGTTGTGGAGAGTTTGAAGGGGACGAAAGTTCTGCCTTGCCATTATTTTACAACCTTTGGAAAACTGTGATTGGTTAACCGTTACCTGATTCTCGTGAATAGCCATGGTATCTCATGGCTTATACCTAAGTTTGAGGAATGTATACGTGACATGAGTGAATATATACTTCGGAGTCTTTAAATTGTGTAGAATCCGTGAAAGTGAGTTGAGGAACCGTAAGAAAGACTAACGGATAGAGAGCCACTGTGCTACTGCAGTGAGCCGTGAACAAGGAAGCCGTATTCACTAGCAGGCGCTGCCCGCGTTGACATTGCGTGTTTACATATGGAAGGTTTCGGCTCGTCATTTATATGAGTGAAACCCTTTGTCACTCGCGAATCCATGATGAACCTTTGATTGTATCCAATCAACAAAGAACAAAGGGTCGGAAAACATAGAAGCAAACGCCTGAGGACCCCCTGGCTAGACAAGCGAAAATGCAAGATGATCCGATCTCAGCTTCGAAGTAGCAATGGGACGGCATAATTGACGTGTATTTTTGAGGTGCCCATTATTTCACATGAATCTCCAAGCTTACCTCCACACTTTAGCTACGCTGAGCAAAGCCTTGCCGAATCCAATCTGTCAGTTCGTGGAATGTGCGCATCGGGTCGCCTACACAATGCTTTCCATACCAGCGACTGCCAAAACTGATGAGTTCCAGCTCTTTAAGCTTCGCAAAGTTGAGAGTTGGCTCCAGACCAAAGAAATCGATGACTTCCTTGACCTCTCGTGGCTCGATCATCCAATCATTGGACCATGTTTCGAGATACTCGGAGTCTTTGGGTTTCATTACATCGTGTACAGTAAAGGTGGGTAGCGCCTTCTGAAGATTGGTACACCTCTGCATTAGGCCGATATCAACATTTGACGTATCGTGAGTGGTCCATTTCTGTGATTTGTACCTGCAGAAGTGTGGAAAAGAAAGCTCCCTAACGTTGACGAAGCCCTTGTTGTCTACGAACGTATTGAGAACCCGTTTCAGATACCGGTTTGCTCTGTAAGAGCGGACAACAAGATTGCACTGTCGCATGAAAATAGGTCCCGCTTCCTGGTAAATCCGCAAATTTATTTCACAGATAGTGGGCAGAAATGCCGGGAAGTCCCCTGGCTTCATGTAGTACATGTATTCCTTAACATCGCATTCTTGGAAGTTCACGGGGCAATTCGAGAACTCCTCGATTATCAAGCACCGGTCCAGTCATTGCAGCAGAAATGCTTTTCTGCATCTTTTTCGGAGGAGGCATAGGGTATAGAGTACGCCCTTGAAGGCTTAATATACCGGAAAGCACAGAAGAAGAATTGTGGCAAGAAGATCTAGTCACTAATACGAGCGGTTCGACTGAGCCGGAATTCGGCGAACAAAGATATTGGATCAATACATCAACCTTATCCAAGCTCCGCCCCATCGACAGATAGTCAAAAGTTGTATATCCAGGATGCAATGTCGATCTCCAATCCACAGACCCTCTCTATGTCGATCTCCAATCTACAGACCTTCTCTATGTATGGTATCTATTCCAGCGTTCTATTGTCGTATACTTCAACTCCTTGCCTTTATTCTTGAACTGCTCCTCGAGCCATTCGTCCAGACCACGGAAAACATACCCATAACAGGTCCCCTCGTAGTAAGAACGGCCGATACAATCAAATCCAACGAACTCTAGATCCTGGCATTTAAGCATACCATCCAATTTAAAAGACTCTCGCATCTATTCATCAGTCTGTGCCTCGAAGGTAGGGTCTTCATATTGCCAGTCCGAGGCTTTCTTGATAATGGTGGATGGGAAGAAGGTCAAGCTCACCGTCTTCAGAAGCGGGCATTGGGGCATGAGTTGAACATCTCCGTTGGGAGTATCTGAATCGACGCGGGCACTAGTCTTGCCTCGCTTATACCTGTGAAAGCTAGGAAATGCCAGTTGACGGACAGTCAAGAAAACCGGCGCCATTTGGAATTGTATTCAAAAATCTGATAAGGTACTGGTTGGCGGCGTAAGAACGAATCAAACAGGTAGACCGGTGGATGAATACATGCGTAGCCTCAGCGAGGACCTGGTGATTAGTTTTGCAGATATCAGGGAGAAAGGAGGGTAGCCAATCTGCACTATCGACGCTACCCTTTAACGTCGACTCGTGTGGAGATGTCGGCCATGAGCGATTTGTAGATCTTATCTCGAAGCTCACGGGGAATACCCAAGAATGTAGGATCACTCTTGCCCGCTAGGTTTGGCAGTTACTTCAGCAGGTCGCTCATCGTATTGAGCCCGTCGGTGTTGGTGTGAGCAGCCATAGAGAAAATGGTCTTCTTTTTGGAGGGAACTCGCAGATGTGAGGCTGATGTCGTTATCATTGTTCGTAGAGCCCATACTGTGAGGTGGCAAAATTTGGGTGGTCCTGGTTTTGGTAAGAGGGTAGTATGACGACTTCAAGAGGAGCAAGACTATGAACAGGCTTTTATGTCAAGCGTAGCTTCGTGATTACCGCGGAGTGGTATATAATATGTGAAAGTACTCATGGTGCTCCTGAATGTCATAACCTCTGTCGTGAATGAATCACTTCACGGTGGCGAAGTGGATTAGGCGTCATGGCGAGTAGATCACTTCGATCGAGTGGTGAGAGAACCAAGAAAGTCTATATTTTCACGTTGGCGGATATAATTTGGGCTTTTAGTAAGAAGGAAAAGAATATACTATTTATTACCATCACATGAGGTGCAGTTTGCTATAGACTTTTCCTAGAAGGCCACTAATGTAGCAAACGGATAATTGCACGTCGAACTGGAATATGACAGAGATTGTCCAGCACATAATTAAAACATTTTGCAAAGTAGTTTTGCTTTTCATACTTTCGGAAGTTAGCTAGCTTGTAACCCTTGAAGGTAAGTGGAGTATTCTATTTAGTATTAAGGTAGGTAGCAGAATAGCACGGATTGAAGCAATATAGGTTCTCAAGCAAGCTTGTATATGAAACTTGCCGACGTTCCTTTACGCCAGTGAATCTTGTTTTAAACGGTAGCAGTACATGAATACATAAGGCGCATAGAAAGTAGAAGCAGAGCAACACAGCCCAAGAGGCTTTGTATTTTATTTCACAGATAAAAGGTTGTGTAAACTTTGAACAACGAATGTTTAGAAATCTCGAATAGTTTTGAGCATTTTTCCCTTTCCAACTCATCAAATAATAACTCGAACATTGTTGCTTTTCTTTCTCCTTCGCTTTTGTCCGGCAATGTGCTTTGTCGTATCAAGCCAAGGCGTCAGACCCTAAGATCATGTTAGAGCGACGTCGAAAGTCTAGCCTGTGAGATTTACGCAAAAGAAGATTGGGGCAAACGAACGGGGAAACACGTACCTGAAAAGTTGCTCGAAGATTTATGCCTTTTCGCTGATGGTGAAGCTGATGCCCGAACTAACAAAGCATGCGGCCGGGTTATCGCTGAGTCTGATATTGGTTGTAGTACCGTTGCAGTTTGAATCTGGGTAGAGTTTCAGACGCAGGTCCCTCTCGAAAGAGCCGATGGTGGCGTTCATGCTGAGAGAGCGGAACCTCTCGCCAAGGTTAAAGCACTGGTCTAGATCACGGATGGTTTCGGTGGCGACCGTGTCACCAGCACAGTTGTCCCTGCGGTAGAATGCTAGCTGAATGCCACGTTGTGCCAAGGGGGCGGCGGATAGGAGACCCGCGAAGGGAGTGATGAGAAGGAGGGTAGAGATACGCATCTTGAAAGGTATGATTTTGAGAGAACTGTTCTGATTTTCTCGAAGTATAAGTGATCGAAGTTGCTTGAGATGAGTGAAACAGCTTCCAGCGTCAGTGACCTATCCTTATATATTTATCGTTCCTAGAGACGTTAGATTATATCCAACCGAGTACCGCGTTCCAAATGAGTGAAGCCAGACGTCAAATCAAGAACTCGTTAACAATAATTAAGGCTTTCCAAGGCTCAATAAGCTTCGCTAAGCCTTGGGAGCCGCTTCTCAAGCTTATTAACAGTATCCGAAATACAATAAATTAAGTCGTCGTTACGTAGGCCCATGCATTTTAGACTCGAAAGAGCTAGAAGAAATACACGTCCCGTTTCTCTAATTTGCAGGCGCAGGAATGCTATTTTGGTCTTCGATTACTATTTCATCCCATGGCTGTTGCGGAGAACCCCATGCTCGCATTCTGCTCTTGCAATCTGCTATTTCAAGATACTCGGTAATAGCCTCAGTGATCAACTCTAAATCGTGTAACATGCTAGGATGATTCCATTTTCCTTCACGACGAGAGTGGGTTTGAATGGACTTTTAAAGCCGGGGTGGCGGATTTTCCAGTGCCAGGGTGCCGAACGGCGTTCGGTTGCCAAATGCCGGGGTGATGCAGATCGTATGGGTTACGTAGATCATATATACTGGTTAATGGGTCAATCAATATAGACAAGTTCCCCGCAAGAGCATCCAATGGATATTAGCCGATATCCTAAAATAACTTTCATGCAGGAACCGATTAAAATTGCGGTTCACAAAAATTCGGGGATCACATTCGCTTTCCACTTCCACGAACTCAAAGGTTAAAGAAGGAATGATGACATGCTCAAAGGATTGATATTGACGACAGACATAGCCAAGAGGAATTGCACGTGGTGGTACCGCCGGCGCGTAGTCAAAGAAGTGAATTATGGGACTACTTGCGTTGATTCAAGCCACAAACAGAAAGGCAGATATCCCGTAGGGCTTTTCTGCCTCTCGTCTTTTGGGGGATCATGTGATATCGAACACAGTGAATCGTTTTTCCGGCGACGTTGCACAGCGACTTGCACTACTAGGCAACATTAAAACCTCCATTCTCTCTTTTCGACGTTCGCCGCGGTTTCTCTCAAGACCCTGTGAGTGACTATGGCGGTGGATCAAGATGTGGTCGTCGATTTTGTCGGCTCAATGAAAACGTCAGTGCTTTCCATCTCTCTTTATCTTCTTTTAGACTGACTATAAGTATTTCAAGTCTATAGGAGTTCGGCAAGCATTCTGACCTAACTATGGCATGCGGCGATGACACCTATCAAGTTCATAAAGCTATCATTTTCCCTCGTTCCGACGTTTTAGAAGCCGTTGCCCAGAGTGAAAAGGTGTATGACGCTGCTCGGAGAGCCTCAAACCGAGGCTAACTCTAGCGTGTAGGAATAGAACACAGCAGTCATTACCTTATCAGACGACTTTGAAATCTTGCGACTCATGATTCAGTTTTGCTACGAGCTTGACTACGCCGCTGCCACTTCAAACAAGCCCTACAAGTGCCTCTGAAAGGATCGCAAGAACTAAAGCGATGTTCAGGCGTCCACGAGCAACGTAGCTAGTGTTCTCTAGCTCTGGTAATTGCAGGGATGTCGCAGCTGCTCTAGCTAACAATGCGCCCTATGACGATCGCGTCAATGGTCATCCTTTCGCAGAGCAAGGATCGATGCCTTCCCTGTTACTTACCACGATTGCAACCAATTGAGCTGCTTCAAGCTGATTGTGCCGGAAATTGGAGTATGCTCTTGTGAGAAGCATCATTAATCAGATATTCCACCACCTCAAATTCATCAACATCAAGGAGCAGCCACGGCCCAAGGTGATATTTCGCCTCAATTTCGACGCACCAGCTCCCGAATATCGTGCGATAAGAGGCAGCCAACCAAAATTACGGGCTGGCGCACCTACAGCCGCGAATACTTTCATTGCAAGGTCGATCATAATGGAAATGTCTGCTAGTAACTTGCGAATATAAATCCGGATACGAGATATTGAACGGACTTCTAACAGCTGTGCTAGTAGCCTTAATGTTACGATGACACGGTGTCTCTGGAGGTTCTCTTCTCAGGACGTCCCCGTCCCACATTCTCCGCCCCACCCGCCCATCTCCCATTTCTTGTTCTCCCTCATCAGAACGAATCTCAACACAGTACTGACCACGACCGCCAGCACCAATAATCCCCGTAGAAGCCACAAGTGGTACCCAAGGCATTGTTAAACGGTACAGAAGTAGTTTCCCTTGCGGGGTAAGTGCTGGCTACGCCATTGACATTAGGACACACCGTATTTTATTCCTCAGGCCTAAATTCGAGGGCGTAGATGACGTTTTGAGGGAAGCCAGAGAAGGAAGTTCCGCATCAGATAAGGCTGCAAGAATTAACAATCTTGGCCGGTCCTGATCCGCGTAAGTGAGGAAATATATATCTTAGGAGTGGCTGCTTTTGGAGTGACGAAGCATGTCACCATTTGATCGGCTGATCTATCATACCATGATTCTTCTTTGTAGTTCGGATCTGCATAGAGACGTAGCTGACTTCCTTAGTAAAACCGTGTAGATGGCATGCTTGAAATTTAGCTTACCACAGACTGTGCGCTTGCATGACCTTCCATGTCCATGACCGGAGAAGCCGAACGATTGCTAGCGTAGCCCTTCGAAAGGGTGAAATTGACGACGGGTCGAGGGGTAATTTAGCAGTGGATGCTCGCTTAATAAGTGTTTTGGGTGGACTAGGCAAAGCTCGTCCATTTACATCCAAGGTGAGGCTGAAATCGGATTTTGACGGCACAGGCAAACTCGCAACGTCCGAGGCGCCGAAGAGTAGGCCGACGACAAACTTCGGAAAGAAGACACGCATCTTGTATTAAGGAGTTTGCTGATCGTGAAGATGACCGATGCTAACGGGGATTGTGTTGGTGAGGAAATGGAAATAGATGAGGCGAGGTCGAATATGGAGGTTATGAGTTCTATTGCCAAGCGAAAGGTCTGTAGCGGTGAGCAGATGAAGAAGAATCATCTCGAAATGCTCACGTGGAATACTTCCGCAACACCTGAGTGGTCGTTCTCCTTGTATGGCTTCACCTCTGAGACTGACCACAACGTGGAATGCCATCCCCGACACTATGTGTGACCAGCCCAGGACAAGTCTTCCTGGGCTCTCATAGGCAGAAGGAGCAGTTTAAAATCCCGTATCTAAGAACTGACATGTTTGTGTTGCAGGAAGATTGATCGAAGAGCAGCGCATTTTTATTTCCATCCGGTGCGCGTTGACTCAACGTTGACTCAAAGACCCAGAGATCATGTTCGACTCATTAACTCGTCAACGGTGACGATAACGTACCAGAACCAGAGAAACCAAACTAATAAGGACTCAACGCAAAATTAAAGCAACACCGTTACACATTCAATGAAATCAACCATGAATGAGAGCTTTAAATATAATAACTACTTGCGCGGGGTTGAGCTTTATCAAACACTTCTTCAACTGACATGTTTCGGACCAGGGAAGGTGGCTGGTTGAGATTTGAGAGAATCACGGAACATGTAGAGCTAATTAGATTGACATTTCCTTACTCTTAACCTGTAAATCATTCTCTTCTTACGATTACAACTTTTGGGCCTAGGCAAGTAGATTGATGGCATTAAGTTCGGAAAAGATAGAGCCAAAGCACTATGTCAACCCAAGGGACCGGAGGTGAAGCCAGGCCATCAAGCTATCATAGATGAGGCCACGCGTCAGTATTCAGGTATCATCCGTTTCCAGGTCGGCTCCTGTGCAAGACCTTGGGGATTTCCTATTGATTATGGCCTTCCTTGCGGTAGCGTACTCATCGAAATCAGTCTCGCCCTCGAGCTTCCCCCGGTACCAATTACTCTGCATCGAAGAAGCATCAATTCTATTGGCTTGGTAGTCTCCATAGTCTTCCTCGTCATCATCTGTCTCAGCAATCTCCTCAATAACAATATCTCTTCCACTGATTGGACCATATCCATAAGCAAAGAACTTCTTAGCCTTCGCCATTCGCTCTTCATTCTTGCGTTGGACGTCTCCTTGGCCCTCGTATTCTTGAAGCTCGGGATTGCGCTCTTTGCCAGAACGTTGCTTTGCCAACGTAACGACATAATCTTGAACTTCTTGACTGGTTTTGTCCGCCCAATCCAGATGAAGAACATAATATGGAAGAATCTAGGCAGAGTAAAAGAATTACTAATTAGGAGAATTAATAATTAGGAGCATTAACAATTAGGA
>AJFK01000063.1:0-36761 GCA_000467715.1 Hysterium pulicare CBS 123377
TCTCTCTATCTCTCTAGCCTTTAGCCTTTAGCCTTCAGCCTTTTTCTTCTTCTTCTTCCTTGTTCGGACTTTAGAGGTAGTAGGTTAGGTAGCATAGTAAACTAGATAATAATAAGTTATTATAATATTAAGACTTTTTATAAACTACTAAATATAAAATCTAACTAGGTCCCCTTATTTATAATAAAATATTATAGAACCTATATAAATCTTAGTAGAAAAACTAAAAGAATTAGTGTTAATTTATGTAGATAAACTACTATAATTAATTGTACCAAAACAACCTTGATTTATCGTGAAGCAAAACCTGTAGGGTGATGCGAACCCATGCAACAACAACAACTCTCTAGAACGCCACTCTGCCCCTCAGCAACCGTGTGCAAGCTACTTCAGGCGAACGCTGGTCGTGGAAGACCACTGTGCCGATGCCATCGACAACAAGAACGCAGATGCACAAGCAGGACATGCAGCTGCCGGTGCAGCAGATTGAAAGGTGCTTTAACGAATGAAGATACTCTACTGGACGTCACATACCAGGAAAGCTAGATGCATTCGAGTTTCATTGTGTCGTTTTGGTTCATTGGATGCTGCTACGCAGACTGATCTTAGTAAAAGTACATTCTCTGTCCATTGTCCTCATTCCTCCATCTCCGTGTATACATTTGAAGTAACACGCTATCGCCCATCATGCTCAAAGAGGGGCTCACAAACTTGATCACCTATTTCGCCCAGCCCATGTTGCTGACCACCTGATCAGTGATTTCTGCAGTCGTGTTCCAGGTAGATGTTCTTTCGCTCCTCGTCAATGTCATGCTCGCAGTTACAGCCCGACACATCACACTCAGAGTACTCAATCTCCCGTGGGCATGAGGAGACCAACCTATGGTAATTGCCGTCGCATTCCTTCGTGTGGTTGATCGTCTAATCAACAAACAAAGTTAGAAGAATGCTTTTCATTATGACATGTTTAGCGATGGACGAAGACTTACAGTACAAATGGGCTGCAGCCCGCAACCTCCATATACGCGACAACTGTGATCTGACAGATTGCAAGGGCAGAATGATTCTAGCTTGCCTTGGGTATGATGGTGGTGCACACGCTTCGCTGGGGGTTCATCATTCATATCGTTCTGAATGTCATCATCGCCGCTGAGAGTGCCTGTGGTGATATCCTCGTTATGAGCGGTCAACGAATCGCTAGCCTCGGGTCCATCACGGTCAGAATATAGGTGTGGAACTGATCCTGAATTAACATGATTGGCACACTGAGTTGTGTAGTCTTACACATACCATCGTATCCAGCACTTCCATGTTCTTTGATGGACTGGATCTCCTCATCACTCAAAATCTTGTGCGTGCAATGCTCGAACATGAGCTCAGTCCGGCTCTTGGAGTCTTGCCTGGATTCTTCGCCCCAGAGCTCTTTGTGTCGTTGCCGAAAATGTGTCTTGAACCCGCGAATTCCCCTGAAGAACTCCAGCTGAAGGGGCGTTCGAAAGAATGAGTTGCATCCTTGACTACACAAACTGCATCGGAGTTCGACCCACTGTTTCGTGTCCAAGTTGAGTACGACGACTGGGTGAGATTTCTCTTGGGTCGCCGTGGTCTTTGGTTTCAATTTCAGGACCTTGGGAACATGGGGCTCTCGTGAACGCTTCTGGGGGGTTGGCACAGCGGCTTCCTTAGGGTGAGAAGCACTATATTCTTCCTAGCAAAGGCATGGACAGTTAGTTCTTAAGCACCCGGGACTTTAGTCCTCAAAACTTTACTTACCGAAAATTGTGCGAGCTTCTTGCTCAGACGAGCAAGCGTTGGCGCGTATTGGACATTGATCTTCTCGATCTGTTGCTGCTCTTCCTTCTCTAGTTCCTTCTGGAACTCTTGTTGTCGAAGTTGTACATTTTTCTTAGTAGCCTCGAGCGCGTTTTCTTTCTCTTTGTGCGTGGCACTGAGTTCTTCGAGCACTGATCTGAAATCCATGTTAGCCATCGTGCGCCACAAAAGAGCTGTGGTAATCTAAAGGTAGACGAGAGGAAAAAGTTAGTGAGAGAAGTTGGGTGGGCGAGCCGAAGGGAAATATATTTGCCAAACGCGTCTGGCGGTCAATGCGTCAACTTCACTCTCTCGCGCGGTCAATTATCGGCGGACAGAGTCATTAGGCAGCAGGCGAAAACCTTCCTGTTTGGGCGAAGAAGAGTGAAGAGAAGTTCGGTGCGGATATGAGCATGGCGTGATAGAGTATCTTACCTTGGTTCTCAGTCTTATATCCGTAATTTGCAAGGCTAATGAGATGTTGAGATCAATATAGCTTCACATGTGAAACGACTAGAGCCAAAGCAGCTATAAGAAAGATTGAACTCGTTTGTTTCCCTTATCCATCCTACGCCGTCCTTCACCGCCACATACCAACTCATGAACAGCAACTTGGTGTGGCATACATACATAAAACCCGGATCAGTAATCCTTTTCCTGCGATGAGGATCAGTGATGATCGCATATATGAGTGAGGTTAACAATTCTCCTAGCCCCAAAGTTCTCGTGCACACAAATACATGATTCATAATCATCACAGCGACCATCCTTCAGTAAGTTATCACATGTAGACTGTAACACAGTATGATGATCAATCGTACACCCGGGTCTGCACCCAGTTGCCTAAGCTTAGTTAGTGTTGAGCCCGTAAAGTCTGGTTAAACGTGGGAGGTTTTTACATGACATATTTTCCCCTTGCTACAACCACCAGGAACGCCGCATGCCTTGTTGTGGAGGTTACAAGGGCAGAACCCTCCGAAATCTATGTCAAGCTCCTGGGTCTGAGTACGTGATTCGGATCGTTGCGTTTCGGATTGTGAAGACGAAAGTTCGGACAAAGAGATAACACTGATAGCTCGTTAGCGCTTGCGCAGCTATGCTCATTTCTTGAAGGGTGATGCTGAGCAACGGGGGCATCAGTGTTACGAACCTGGGACCTCTGACACATGTGTTCGATGCCTTTCGGGATGGCCCATCAAGTCGTTGGCGTTTTGTATTCGGTTCGCTTGGTGTTGAAGATTCCCTTGCCCGAATTTTAACAATACGATCGCGGGTGCCCGGGGTACCGAGCTCAGGAGACGAGAAAGAGGGGGGATGCTCTAGTACCCTTATCAAGGGACCGTTAGTAGGGCCGTCAAGAGGCAATACCTTTTCGACTGTTGGGACATCAGCTGAAGTTACATCATGAACGGCGTAAGACCAACCATGATAGTTATTTTCATTCTTGATACTCAAAGCTACGCCGGCAGACACTTCGCGGTGAAAGCAACGCTCGATTATCCATCTAGTCGTAGCGCCTTTGGTCTTGTCCTTTGGGCGCTTCTGGAAGATGCTTCTATGGGCTTCTTGAAAGTGGAGATTGAAGCCTTGCACTCCAACCAGGAACACCTTGTGTCCGGCTCTTTCTGGATCCATACGTGCGTTACAGCCACAGTCTGGACACCTTAATTCAATATACTTTCCGGCTAGGTGGGCAGGTCGGGGTTCGGTCACTTTGACGATGAGGGAATGTTCGGTTTGATTTTCCATGAAAATGGGTGAGATGGTATTGTGCTGCTGGTCATTCGAGGTGCGTGTAGTTTGAATGGTTTGAGACTCGCTATTTGAGCCTTGCGGACCTGGCGCAGATTGGCGAGTGCGGGCTGGCCTTTGCCCCGGAGTGCTTATTTGAGGCACAAGAGTAGTACCGCCGAATGTCTCCTAAGGAATTCATGAGATGCCGAACGTGAACGTGAAATGTGGAGATTTTTAAATGTGATAAGACTTACCCGTCTCCGCTGCTCAACTGCTTGTGTCTTTCGACGGTATTTCTCCTCAATCCGCAAGCGCTGTTGGTTTATGCCATCATCAACCTTTTGATACTCCTCTTGTGCATCTCTTTCTATTTGGGCCCGGACAAGCTCGAATGCTTTCTCCTTACTCTTCGTCACTTCGTCACGACGCCGCCGCTTCTCGAGGCTCAACTCTTTGTGCTCCGCATCTCTTGATCTGATAAGCTGATCCCATGGATCCGAGTCATTGGCAGCCATCGTTTTAGATTACACAAGAGAAAACAGAGAACAACGGCAAGGATTTTTTCAATAGAAGCTGCTCGTAGATGTGAAGCGATGTATGGAACGAAGGAAAGCAGCAGAGGGGAACGAAAAGGTGGCTATAGGAAAAAGCACGAGACAGCGTGACAGATCGGCAACGCGTGCCCCCTGCACGCGTTATCCTGAGTTGTCAGGGGAAACGGCTTTCAGGAAGGAAAAACTCAATAATACTTATGAGTACTACTTCAGGTGTATCGTTACGGGTACAGTACCTTCTCAGAGGTGCATCCGAAGAGATTATACGATCATTACCACCGGTTCGATCATCCTTAGCGTACCAACTGTACTAGGTAGGTAAGGACTCCTTAATATGTCGAAGCATTGTACAGGTATTTTCGAGAACGTGAAAATCCAACGTCTTGGAAGTACTCCATCTAAACAGGTGTACAGGGTGCATGGTACTGATTGACTGACTGACGTTTATGCGGCGGGGAGATTAGCGCCAACTCTAATGGCTAAGTCTATTTACCTCTTACCTAATCTACTCAATGTAATCTATATAACATTAAAGTTGAAATTGCTATCAAAGTAACTTATTTTATATAGTGTATATGATAAACTACTAATGTAATCCTTACTACTAGACAGTTTTTATAGATGGAAACCTACTAGAGAAAAAGGGCCGAAACCTAGTAGAATGTGGAGATTGGATCATGCCTTTGCCTTGTTTGCCCCCAACTTTTATCGTTCGAATATTTCTACTTGCAAAAGCTTCAACCAATAAGAGGTCTAGTACAATTTGGCACTACGCGCTGCCCTGGAGGGGTTTCAGGCCCTAAGGGGCTAAATCTCCTCAAGTTTGAAGGATGGCTGCTTTCAAAAGTAAAGACTACTGCTAGAGTTCTTTATTATAGAAAGTAAATTTTAAAAAGTTTATCTCTTTTCTAAAGAGTTATATTACTCTCTATATCTAAAATATTTAGATTTTCTAGGACTCTATATAGTTAATTCTACTAAGGAAAAAAAATTATAACTAGAGAGGTTTTTCTTAGAGCAAAAGATATCGATTGTAAGAACATTAATAAGTTCTAGAACAAGCTTTCAAGAAATACTAACCTAGAAATAAGCTCATCCAGATTACATACAACTACTTGTACGCCTCTATTAGAAATCTTTCGTATCGCTTCTAGCGTTTTTATCAGCATGGATCATCGCCGGCTCACCGGCTCATACGACCTCTTTGCTTGATTCATACTCCTCATCAGGTATCCCCTTTAGGCATATAAAGGCAGCCGAGAAGAGCTACATCCATTCAAACCAAGTAATGATTTAAGCCGAGACTTCGTTGCTCATTCCAGCCTTCACCCCCGCCCCTGCGACTAGCCCCAGGGTGCAGCATCATGCAGCAGTTGGCGGACTTTTTAATCGCGTTAACTGACTCTTCACTACTCTTACGTCTGACTGAAACACTTGCGCGGATTATGATCGCATCCTCGCGAAGAGATACTCGTAAACTCTTACCGAGGATCGACGGTGGCGGCGGGAGCAAGCCTTGGTGCCGATGTGGATACGATCTCCGTGCGATAGAACAACAAGGTCTATGTAAAGCGTAGGGTATACTCTGATCAATCGCATGGGTCCCGGATGTCTGAGCGCATGTACCTGGGACGAGTGGATTATGGACAGATTGAAGCCTTCAGGCCATCATCGACCGTAACGATCTTACAAATGTAATCAATGTTCACAGAGCAAAGGGTTATCAAGGTTGAATAGAGTGAATAGATGACATTGGACTAAGAAAAGCAAGGCACATTCTTGGTGCCCCTGATCCATGCCCTGCAATTGTCAACCTGCCAAGCGTACCGATACGAAAGTTCCTATATGGTATTGACTGACTGTTTGATATGAGATCTTTCCATCGCTACCTAGAATTGGAGACTATCCCAACCGTTCAATGACGTTTGCAATGCTTATTATGCTTTGCAGAGGATTGCCGTCGCCACTCCTTGTTATCATGTCCAAGGTGACATGCAACGAAACATTGTTTATCATCGAGGATGTAACGCTCACACGTAGCCAAGCGGACCTGGCATGGACCCCATCGCAGGAATCGACGTGGGAGTATTTCTAGTACGGCGAGGAGATAAGCATCTCACATGGTTGGGATAGAGTTGGGAGGAACTCACGTTGCAGGTTTTGATCTTTTGGCACCCGCCATATACTGCGCACGGGTGATTGTTGATATTACAGGGACAGTATTTGTTCAAGTCGTGTCCTGAGGGCGGAGACAGGAGCCCCCCACCAGAGTGTTGTTGGGCAGAGTGCGGTAGGTCACGGTCACCGTTCGAGTAGGTGCTTGGGATGTACCTATGACAAATCAGTATTATCGGGTGAATTGACGTACCCATCATCGAGCTTAGGTTGATTGAATAATGAAGCAACGAACCCAAGTGAACTGCCCCAATTCTCCGTGTCTGATAGCTCCCGATCTGCCGAGGCACGTCGAACACGCTTATTAGGAGGAAGCATTGTACGCTCTGGTGACGGGGTCGGATGATAGCTCGCATCGGTTGTTTGCGAGTCAGTAGTTGGCTGGAAAGCGTTTGGATAGAGATGAGGAACTGGTTTCAAATCAGCAAGAGCAACATTGCTTATAACAACGTGCATTACCCTCATAACCATCTTTCCCTGGTTCATCGACACGCCGCATCTCGTCGGTCGTCAACACTCTATGAGTACATGCCTCAATGATGTAATCTGATCGTTCCTCCGGATCCTCGTTGCATTTCTCCCATTGAGACCTATGACAGCAGGCGAAGTGGGATTTGTATGCCTTGAGGCCATTGAAAAACGTGCCGGTTCTGGGATTCGAATTAATTTCCGGTTTACAGAGTTTGCATCGCATTTCGACATATTTTCCATCTTTTCGGCAATTTATCGAAGGATGGTTAGTAATATAGTTGTGAACCTGTGCACCGGCTTCAAATCGTCGAGGATGTGCAGGCCGTTCGACAAGCGAGTTCTGCTGGGGTATCGGCCTCAGGGTTCTGGCAGACTCCTAGGCATCGAGGCATGCAATCAGCATCTAAATAAACGTGTCACCGAAAATCGATCGAACAATGCTTACGTTTCCACTAGATGCCTGTGACCGATCTTTTGGTAGATTTCCAAGAGTTTGAACAATTTCTCTTTCGAATGCTCGCCTTATCTCCCGGCATTTCTCGTCACGTTCACGTTCGATTCTGCTCTTTTCTTGTTCAAACTTTGTTTTAGCCCTGTTGACCTCTCTTTGGGCAGCAATGATCACAGGTCGACACCGATCTTCCCTTAGTTGCATCAAAGAATCGATCATATCTTGAGAGATCGAGTCACTTCCTGCCATGTCGAGATCAACGGGGCAGCTTGTATGCTTCGAAAGTATCAGCGATAGAGTTGAAAACAGAGTGAAAGTGCAATTGACAGGTATCGAAGGCAGCTCGAGTGCTCAGGTGTTGAGATGAAGCGAGGAGAAAGAGGGGGCGGACAAGTAGCCACTTATTCGCCAAGGTATCTCGACAACGATGCAGAAGTTGAGCTGTCACATTTCAGCAAACCGCAACCCGCGCCACTAGTGATACATGAATTAGGCAGACATATTTCTGCTGTAGCGAAATCACTAAGAACGTCTTAATGAAAGCCTCTTGCAGCAAAATGCAGGGAAAATGTTAGGCTAGATATGAATTGAGCAAGAAAGAAAGAGTCACTTGGCGACTGGAAAGCAATCCACGTCACAGTATAGAGAGTTGCTAGGGGAATGAGGACACTGCAGAAGATAGCTCTCAAGGTTCATCCGTCATGAGAAATCATCCCGTCTCCCCGAATAATGCCTGTAAATAGCGAAATTCTGATACAACAAAATTACTGTATAACTTGGAATGCCGGAATTTTCTATCCAGTTGAGTACGCGTACGGACTTTAAACAACCTTGTAGAGTAACATTGACTGATGAGTCCTAAAGACTAAGGGTTTTGAATATCAGCATATATGCCTTTAGACTCACAAGCATGAGAAGCACTTACCGCGTATGTCGGCTCTGGTCGAGATACTCGATTATGTCTTTTGTATGTGGTCCATGAGCTCTGCAATAGCTTCCTCCGTGAGGATAGTTCCCGCAATCAATGCGGGAAGTTGTTGGCGTTGAGATCGTCGGCCGGCTGAAAGATCGATTGGATTTGTAGCGCCGCTAAAGTCATGTCAGATCATAAGCAAGCCATTACGGTTTAATAAACCACCGAGTAAGCTCAAGCAATTACCTTGTCGTAGTATTGTTACGTTCGGTATTGTGGGTCCCTGGGCCAAAACGTCGTGCGCGTTTCGACGGAGGGACGGACAATGGTTCTGGAGAACAATGAATCGAGTTTCCTTCCTCGACTTCCTCGTCCGCATACTCCTCATCGTCCTCAATGAGCACTAGATCCTGGCCTCCCACTTCTTTACGTTCGCTGGGAATGAGGTATGGTACTGGCCGAGAATTAGCAAAGAGCGTGTGTAGGTGATTGTGCATATCATCACCTTCATAGCTTTCCGGGCCTTCTTCCTCAATTCGCCGCACCTCCTCTGCGGTCAACTCTCTATGAACGCATTGACTGAACATGAACTCCGTTCGACTCTTCTTATCTGCCTTTATGTTGTTCCAGACCTCCTCGTGGCTGCGCATGAAATGTACTCTGAGTCCATGGAGACCGTTAAAGTATTTCGGCATCCCATTATGGATCCTAGCATTACTCTCCGGACGGCATATCTTGCACCTCAACTCTACCCATTTACCTTGGCCATTCCGTTCGACAAGCGGATGAGACGACTTGTCCTTGGGGTTGTTTTTGGTCGGTGTCGGGATGGTTTGGCGTCTCTTCGGCGGGTTGGAGGCTTGAGCTTTGGGCGTAGTGCGAGGTGTTGATAGCTCAATGCAATCAAGCAAGACTGGAAATGTATTGTCATCTCGTGCTCCCTAAAGAATGGTCGAAAGTTAACTTGTGATTCAAGATGCCTAAAGGAATAGAATCGGGACCCACGCCATTGACCACTCGTCTTAGTTCCAGAGAGAACCAACTCTCAACCTCTTCATGTTGTTTATCGATCTCTTCATGGCGGCGAGTCCGCTCCGCTTTCAGACTCTCGATGCGTTTGAGCGTTGACTCGACTCCATTGGAGCCCTCCATACTGCCAGCGACAAGAGGTGGAGATGGATCCGAGGGTTTGATAGAGGTTTATGTGTGTAGCGTAAGGCGACGAAGCTTTTGACGCCACAAGCTTGTTTTCCGCTGGTGGCATCACGTGATTCGTTCAAGTCTTGCTTGTTCTCACCCACAACGATTTGGAGACTCTCAACTGATGTAGTATATCCAAGCTTTCGTGCTCAGAAATGTTGGAGTAACTCCTGCGTGCTTTGCTGGATGTTTTAAGACTTTTGTGGATATTGAACTGTCTTGAAAGACTGGGCGAGGATATGCCCTGTGTTTGGCATAGGGACTTTTTCTATCTCCAAAAAGAAGCAGTAGAGATAGTAAGAGATGTAGAACTTATATTACGTCCTGAACGTGTGCTGGTCCACTATGTGAAAGCTGACGACCGTCCACAGTCCTACGCCAGATAATCACATCGCGACTCACTACGCTGCTACAATCATCCCTTAACGTAAGGAAATGCCAACTTGAGAACGCAAACAATAATAAAAAATATCAATTCAACGTCCGACCCGTTCTTACTAGAATATGTAGACTACCTAGGTATTGACTAGTTACCCCGCACTAAAACCACCTACTAGCTAGTATTAGTTAAACCAATAACTTTAAAGTCCATAGGTATTGTATCCTATAGCTAAAGCTGCACCTCCAGCCCTTTAAAGAGGCCCTCCAACCTTCCAAGCTAGGACCCAGAAGCCACCCAGGAAAATGCAGATCCCTCTTGGGGGTAGGTGCGGGAATCGAACCCACTGACTACACCACCCACCAACCCAATAATAAAAATTCCAAGTCGATGATCATTCCCTAACAAACGGCCGTGCCATCAAGATCGCCTTTTTTAACACTGACTTGCGGTATGAGCACTGGCTCGGACGATCAATGATACCTGCACGAATGGTTGCGGTGCAGCTCCTTTCGAGCTTCGAGATTATCATGCACTAACTTGCAAGATGAACCATCGCCGCAGTAGCCTTCGAGGAGCTCGTTGTCGCACGTGGATTGGAATTTGTCGTGGAACTTGACAATACAGCCGGGCTTGTGGCCCATACCCTTTGGGAAGTCAGAACCAATATCAAACAAACTCAATAGGATTCAAAAAATCGTACATGGCAAATTTTCTCCTTCTTGCATCCCCCAACCATACCACAGGGATGGTTCGATAGATTACACTGGCAATACTTGTCGAAATCCTCTTCGGGAATGTCTGCAGGCTCAGGTGTAGGCATGTATGCTACCGACTGTTGAGACTCTGGTTGGGAACGAAGATCAATCCCCGAGCTGGGGAAACTGGGAGACTGATCGTTAGTAAGCTGTTGAGTGATGGTCTTATTCTTATATATACATTTGGACGAACCTAGGAGTTGGGCCGTAGTCCTGAGAAGAAGCATCAACACGTCGGCGTTTGGGCTGCGGACTACTCGGAATAACAGAATCATAAGACGAGTGTGGCACAAAGTCACTGTCATTGTCTCTTCCCGTGGTACTGCCAGTGCTTTGGACTAAGATGAGAGGTCCAGCCAAGGGACCAGAAGAAGATGACTCAGGATCGCTTCGGGCGCAGTCTTTGGGAGATAATAGCATTTCAACTGGAGTATTGTCAGAAGGCAACATCTGAAAGATCGGGTACTCCTACCAGGATAGTCTTTCGCTCCCTTCAAGACCTGATATGAGCAACGATCGATTATCCATCGGTGTGTAGTCCCTCTCTCGTTGATTCCAGGTCGCCTATCCAAGATCTGTGAGTGACACGCTTTATAGTGCATCCTGAAACCCTCCACGCCACTCAAGAATATCTTAGGCCTAGGTTTCGACCCCAACTCTAAGCGGGCATTACAGCCCAGTGGATACTCAGTGCATACGCAGTCTTTGCACCTCAATTCCACCAATGTATTGTCCAGTTTTATGACCAGCGAATGCTCCGTCTTTTCTACGGAAGAATAAGAGATTGGAGTATTGCATCGCCAAGTCCGTATACGGTACGTGTCGGCGGGCTCAACCTGGATGTTCCGTGGTTTTTGGAGGGTAAAGTCTCGAGGACAGAGTTCGGAATGACGGCTACGAAGTGGTACTAGGGCCGATGTATGGTTGCTAAGAGTCTCCTAGGAAAACACGTCACCTGTTAGCCTGGGAGCGTATAGACCGGACGGGAGAATGGTTCAGCAAAAACTTACCCGCCTCTTATCCTCAGCATCAGCCCTTGCAAGACTCTCTTTCGCTGCATCTATGTCATTGTTGATCCCCTCGAGACTCATACAGATTGACTGAGCATTCGTAGCAACCGCTTCATGCTTTGACTGAGCTTCAGCGTCAACAGCTTCATGTTTCTTCCTCTTGCTTTTCTCAATCTCAACATGCTCTTGCTGTATTCCTTGCAACTCATCTTCTTCATCCACTCTTCTCCTGTACAATTCCGCAAGGCGAGTGTGGTGGTTTATAAGCACTGAATCATCGCGTGCCATAGTGATTTAGATTGGATATCGGGTAATCGATAGGCTCAAGAGAATTGTGGGTAAAGAAAAGTGTCGAGACTATGCGGCCAAGGCAATTTTCAAAGGCTTTAAAGAATTAAGCATGGAATTTGTACTAAGGGAAGGAGAAAGAGACGAGGGACGGGCGAGAACCCCGTTATACGCCAAGAGATCCAACCTTGATGCAGAAGTTGAGCCATCACATTTCAACCAACCACTTCAACGAGCGCCAGTCGTTACACAAGGAATAGGCAGAAACATTGTCTCTGCAAATTGAAACAAAGGAAACAAACCAGCATTAGTGGCTTGCAGCAAAATGTAAGGGAAATGCGAGACGGCATGAAAAATGACAGGGAAAGAAAGATTCACTTGAGAAGATGTACGGCCGAAAAGCAAGCCAAAACACGGCTCGGAACGTTGCTTGAGAGACGAGAGCGCTGTAGAAGACAAATCGGTGACCTCTACGTTCTGGAACGATCGCCGTCCCGCGATTTCATTCATTGAACCCGTCTTTCTCGGATAACGCCCGCAAGTTGGGAGACCGATCTGGTAATAGTGCCGATGAGTATGCCATGCAATTAGAATTATCGAGATAGACCTGATCTAGCAGATTGGACATTGACCGAATTCTCTGGATCAGTTCAGCATATATGCATGCAACTTGCCGACATATGAACACTACAATCCGCCCTTATCTGAATGACCGCTCGTTAGTCCCAAAATCCTACTCTGACTCTGACCCATTCTCTCAGATCAACATTTATAGAGGTACAAGCATACAGAGAAGGCTTTACCGAAGACGCCGTGTCAAAGGCTCCGTACGAGACATGTCATTCCTGTACACATCTTAATGTGTCTTACAGTTGTGCTGTCCCCAAATTCGATACCGAATCATGCCATTATCGTGAGCAAATCGACAATTGTAGATGCGACACAATGAGGCGAGCTCATCGTCACGGAGAAGAGCGCCCTGATGGTTGCCCGCAGAGATTAGCATGACGGAGCAGGAAGATTCCAGTGGATGCAGCTGATTGTTGCAGACTTCGGTGTGCTTGTTTTCCTGTGAAATCGATGTCAGTATACTATACAGCCTCGACGTCGAACTGGATTCTTTGCCTGAGCACTTACGTTGCAGAGTTTCTTGAGGTTGCAGCCTCCCGGTACTTGGCACGGATGATTGGCTAGGATGCAGGGGCAAAAGGACCTGAGGTACTCTTCCGAGTCTTCAGCAGACAGGTCTTCAGTGGACAAATCTTCAGCTGACAGTTCTTCAGCGGATAGGTCTTCAGCAAACCAAGCGCTATCAGTTTGTCTTGGGGAGCGGTGTGAGCTATGGCGTCGTGCACGTTTCGCCGTTGGTGTCGTATCTGACAGCGTTGAAGGCGTGCAATCCGAGTCCGCGAGCTCAACCAAGCGTTTAGATTTACGTATAGGCTCGCGAGGTTCATCGGCTGTGAACTTAGACCCCTTATGAAGAAGGTAGGGAACTAAAGCAAGAGTTGGTCAACCCTACAAGCCCAGAGCTTACGAGTTTGATACCTACTTTCACGGCTTTCATGACCATATTGCTCAATTCGCTCAAGATCTTGGCTACTGAGCACCCGGTGGGTGCATGTATGGATGATAGTCTCTGTCCTACAGTCGTGTCCATGGTGCGCGCGGACGAAATGCTTTCTGAAGCCGCTAATTCCTTTGAAGAAATGAGGTCCAAATTTTATCTGGTTGCGGTAGGCATTGGTTTCCGGGTTGCAAATCTTGCAGCGAAGCTCGACCCATCTTCCGTCTGGGATTTGAATGATAGTGGAAAAAATGGGGTGAGCTTGAAAGGGAATGATATCTTTCGAGTCGGCTTCCTGAACGTCTCTCATTGGTGATCCAGGGTGTATCCGAGCCCATCATCCCTCGTTCTGCCATCTTTTCATTGCCTCCATGAAGCACCATCGCCGTCTCCGTTTCATGGCTCACTCCAATCAGGCTCTCGAGCTTCGGATTAAACTCCTTATCAAATTCGGCCAAATGCCGCTTCTCCTCTTCCTGTAGCGCTTTGAGATCCTGCTGGAACCTCTCATCAACATGCTTATGAGCTACATTGGCTTGTTCATGGGTGGTTCGGCGCCGTTCTTCGAATGCTGTAGATATGACGTTGAGCTTTCGTGCTCGGTCGTCGAAGAGGTCTTTAATCTTTTGGACGTTTGGGTGTTCTGCCATTTCGGAGGTTGCTGTAGAGAAGTGGAGGCAGGGAGGAGCGTGGGATGGTGTGTTGTAGGCATGTAGTGAACGACGTAATCCGTACAACAAAAGGAGTTGACATCAATAAAATACTGGCCTATTCACTTCTTCCCTCCACTTCTAGGGCCTTCCCGTCTCAAGGGTTGATGAGCTCCCCCAATTATTCATCCGATGTGCTTACAATGCAGATTCATTCCATTTGGCTGTATTAATCCGATGTATATGTGGCCGACGCCCAGCGAAATCAATTTGAGCTCACTTCGAAATGGACGAGAGTAGCGTGAACAAAGTTAAGCTTATCCAAGGCCGCTCGTAATGTTCTTTCAACTTTTACTTGTGAATCATGCGCCACCGATTTCAGTGATAACCTGCTTCAAGTTCTGGATGTTGTGCGCATATCGTCCCAAGAAAAGGCCATCAACGCCGTCCGCTATCTTGGCAAAAGTGCCTGGACCAGCACTTCCCCCATACACTATTCTCGTGATTCCCTTTCTGTTTCCAGCTATTTTTCTAAGCTCCCTTGTTACATTTACTACGTGGTCTGGATCAGCAGGCTCAGTGGCACCAATTGCCCAGACCGGCTCGTATGCGAGGATGACTTCACTGTCGTCCGGTACCGCCGCTAGCACCGATGTAACCTGTGGCCGGCATTCTTCAATTGCCATACCAACAGCAGCTGAAGCAATGCTGTGGTGTGTTCGCTCCCCAATGCAGACGAGCGGTATTAGACCGTTCCGAGCTGCCGCCGCCGCCTTCTGCGCCACTTGTTCGTCTGTCTCCCCAAATATCGCTCTTCGTTCGGCATGCCCTATCTCTACAATCTTGACGCCAGCCTGTTGTAATACACGCGGTGAGACCTCTCCCGTATAAGCACCGTTGTCCTTCCAGAAAGTATCTTGGGCGCCGAGCATAATGTGGGAGGACTGGAGTATCCGCGCCGACTCCATGATGGTAATGAAGTCCGGTATAACGAAGAGATCGACGCGTTCGTTCCATGCCAGACCATCGAGCTGGTAGACTCCTTGGACGTATTTGATGGAGTCTTGAAGATCGAAGTACATTTTCAAGCTCACGCCGACGATGCGGCGGGGTCGGGGGATTGGAGGCATGCTGATTCGATTTAGCAGTTGATGCTATGTGCTCAAAGTTGTCGTTAGTTGTAGGATCAACACTGTATATCCATGCTTGAGATGATGTTTATGCAGTCGTCATGAGGAGAAGGGGTTTGGAGACGCAGCGAAGGGATACTACATGGGGAAATGCCGGGTCTTTCAGCGCTCGGAATTGGAGGCGAGATGGCCGGGGACGTTGAGGGGAAGTCCCCAGCCAGCGGGGAAGGGTAGTGGTAGTAGCTGTGTTCATAAATGCAACGGCACCCTGCATCCCTGGGTCGTGCCATATGAGCGTCTTCCAACGGCAGTCCAAGGGCAGTGAATTGTTGACGAGCTGCAAGCTGCGTGGGCTGCCACAGCGCACTGAGGGGGCCCCATGATGGACCTGGGCTTTGTTTTTTCACGCCCGCTACGGCGCTCTGTTCGGAGCAATGCAGCATCATCACACCGGTCCTTCTCCGATTCTTTCTTCAACTCCAATTGACTCCATACAACCCCACACACCCAATTCGTTTGCCTGAACGAAGCTCAAGACAGCCGTTGTACATGCAGCGACAGCTTGCTGATCGTTGGGCCCGCGTTCGCTACTTCGGATAGCTGGTGGAAACGGTTTCTTGCAGTGTGCGGAGTGTGTGCGGAGGTTTTTGTTCAAGGACCTGGTAAGCTGGCCTGGGACCTTAGTCCATCGAAGTCCGACGACGGTCAATACATTTTGTCAAATATCCCAATGTATACCTTGTATGATCCATCTTTACTAACTCATTTTGCTCGTAGTTGAGGGGTTTCTAGGCACTTTTTCTTTTTCGATTCCCTTCTTTTTATTTCACCATGCACATCTCACAGAAATTGGCTCAGGCCCGAGAGGAGGGCAAGCCTACCTTCTCTTTCGAATTTTTCCCACCAAAGACGGCCCAGGTATGTGAGAACCTAGCTCTAAGCCATTGAGGGTAGAACTGACATGAAGAACTCTAGGGAGTCCAAAATCTCTACGATCGTACGTTCGAGAACCCCTCGTACCCCTCCATAACAAAGCTCTCTCACACAATGTAGGCATGGACCGCATGCATGGCTTTGGGCCTGCTTTCATCGACGTGACCTGGGGCGCAGGTGGTCGTCTCTCACATCTCACTTGCGAAATGGTCAGGGTGGCACAAACTGCCTACGGCCTAGAAACGTGCATGCACCTCACCTGCACGGACATGGAGAGGTCTAAACTCGACGAAGCTCTACAAGAAGCATACAAGGCTGGATGCACCAATATTCTAGCTTTACGCGGGGATCCTCCGCGAGAGAAGGAGAAGTGGGAGGCGACTGCCGGTGGCTTCCGCTATGCTAAGGACCTCGTGAAATACATTCGAGAGAGATATGGAAATCACTTTGATATTGGTGTCGCGGGATACTCGGAAGGTTGCGAAGACAATGATAACCGGGAGGAACTTCTCGAACATCTGAAAGAGAAAGTAGATGCGGGCGCCACTTTCATCGTCACTCAGATGTTCTACGATGTAGATATCTTCTTGGACTGGGTCAATCAGGTCCGCGCTAAGGGCATCACTATCCCCATAATTCCCGGGATCATGCCAATCCATACTCATGCGGCATTTATGAGACGAGCGCACTGGACAAAATGCCATATCCCTCCTGCGTGGACCAAAGCGTTGGACCCCATCAAGAACGATGATGCTGAAGTACGAGAAGTTGGTAAAGGCCTTATTGCAGAAATGTGCCGAAAGTTGATTGACGCCGGCATTTTACATTTACACTTGTAAGTCTCTGGAATCGAATACCTAGCATCCACACACTGATCGATTAGCTACACAATGAACCTCGCTCAAGCCACTCGCATGGTCCTGGAAGAACTTAATTTGCTTCCTGACCTTGCAAGTCCTCTCGAGAAACCACTTCCCTGGAGGCCTTCGCTTGGCCTCAATCGTAGAGACGAAAATGTCCGACCCATCTTCTGGAGGAATCGGAAAATGTCTTACGTTGCTCGTACTCAAGATTGGGATGAATTTCCGAACGGTCGATGGGGTGATGCAAGGTCTCCTGCGTTCGGCGAGCTGGATGCATATGGTGTCTCTCTAAAAGGCACAAACGAGCAAAACATCAAACTTTGGGGCAAGCCAACATGCATCAAGGACATCGCCGACGTTTTCGTACGGTACATGAGTGGAGAGCTTGAGAGCTTGCCTTGGAGCGAAGAAAAGATCTCAAAGGAAGCCGGGAGCTTAACGAGTGATCTTGTCGACCTCAATCGACGTGGCTTGCTCACAATCAATTCGCAGCCCGCTGTTGATGGAGCCAAATCTTCAGACCCTCTCTATGGATGGGGACCCCGTAATGGCTTTGTGTATCAAAAGGCATACTTGGAAATCTTGATCTCTCCGGAGCTGATCTCTGAAGTTATTACGAGGATGGAGCGAGATGAAGACATTACCTACTACGCTGTCAATAAGGAAGGGGATCTCAAGACCAATTCATCCGGAGAAGGCCCTAATGCTGTCACCTGGGGTGTCTTCCCCGGCAAAGAAATCGTGCAACCCACCATAGTCGAGACTGTCAGCTTCCTTGCCTGGAAGGACGAGTTTTTCCGAGTAGGTCAGGATTGGGCCAATTGCCATCCTTCAGTGAGCCCATCGCGTTACGTCATCGAGGACATCATGGATACCTGGTATCTTGTTAACATTGGTAAGTTCAATTTCCTTCAGGATGATGAGTTCTTACTGACGGCTTTCTATAGTCCACAACGACTTCCACGTGGAGCACGGCATCTTTCCCTTGTTCAACGGCCTTGCGGTTCCCGACATGGAGAAACCTCTTCACACAAACGGTGTCACGAACGGCGATCACTCTATCGATGCTGTCTCAAACGGCGTTAATGGCTTAGAGCTCAAGAATTGAGCATTCTCCAATGATTTCAATTTCCACTTTCAACATGGAATACGGTACTTTCTCCCGGCGTTGCACGGCACAATTCAACTCTTACTGCGGGTGGCATCCCAACAAGAAGTCTTCTGCATTTTCAACCAAAATTCTTCAGCATGATTCAACCCATCGGGAGGAGGTCTTTCTCAAAAGTTTTGTTATATCTCATATATGCATCTGGAAGGGCGTCTATTCAACCTGACGACTTTAACGAAGAAATGATGGGAACGGAAAATATCCAAAGATCGAAAAAAGGCTGATCATAATCTGAGATACCCTGGACAAGTGCCCTCAACGGCTTTGTCGTTATTGTTTTTGGTAGTATTATAATCTTATTCCTGCTTCGTTTGGTGTGGCTATGTCTACCATATAAGCACTATTAAACGAGCAAACATGAAACTGTTACAAGCCTTGCCACCAATTCTCGTTGCTGCTTTCCAATTCTCCTTTTTCGTGATTGTTCTAGCCCTCCGTACCTTTGTTAAGACTGGCTGCGATCAATGCACGCACTTATTCACGTTCCACAATATTCAGCTATATCCTCAAATAGCCTTTCAAACAGAGGTGACAATACCTCGGAATCATCCGCCTTAGAGGAAACAAATCTGACACCTTCGGATTTGGAAACAGACTACCAAGGTATGGAGTCAGGTACTCACCGATCACGTGATCGATTAACCCGAGGGGTATTGGATTTCAACACTTCATCAAAATGTGGAAGATTGCGATGCGGTTCAATGCTGAAAATGGAAGCTGAGAACGGGCTGATCAACAACCGCGAACATGGTTTGCTCATCCCCAACAAAGAATCACGTGGCCATCGTGACACCGCAACCGGGACTATCCACATTCCTACAGAATCCCCAATGTCTTCATTCGATCATTCTCTCTTTACCTTCCCCAGCCCAGCCCAATCTCCATCCACCTACCTATCACCTCCCACCCAACTCCATGTCCACCACCACAACGCCCTTCAACGACCTAGATGCGCATACAATGAGTCGCATCATCAAGTTCTGGAATGACAGCATCGACACTATATCCGATTTCTTCTCCGCTTCGAGCTCGAATTCGAATTCCTCGCAACAGAGTCAGATAAACCGCAGATCTGATTCTCCGGACCATTTCGAACTTGTTGGTCCGTTATCTGAGCATGAGAAGGAGCTGATTGCGAGGGGGAAGGCGCTTTTGAGGAGAGAGGAGGAGGAGGAGGGCAAGGATGGAGAAGCCAATGGTTAAAGGAGCCCAGGGGTCGTCAGTTCGTGAAGATTTAATATTGGGAAACAAAGAAGGTCGGCACTCCAGCTAACCCCTATTATACGCCACGATGGCGGGGGAATCATCGGGAGGAAGGGGCAATGCCGTCTATTAGCCACCCATCTCTTCGATCTGACCTCGCAAACCCAGTCAGTACGCATCAAGCACTCCCACGGAGAGTTTCTCCTGGCGCATTGCCCATCCTGCACTTCTAAGACTCTAGAACAGAATTATCTGTATCGATTGTGGAAATCACTCCTCGCAGAAAGGCTGGTGCCCAGGAGAGAGGATCCTCCCCAGTCTCTTCCAGCTTGTCATTCGATCGTGGAGCGATCTTGAGACTGGGGATTTTAGGCCGTGCGACGTAGCGGTATTTTGCTCAACTAAAGCGATGGACGGTGCGATGTGTGCGATGCTGTGTATCGTACTAGAGGGGGCCTCATGTTGGGGTCCGGATGGGGACTGAATTTGGGAGGCTATGAGTGGAGAGTGAGATGGTAAGGCGGGGGGGGTGCTGTAGAGGATGAATGAGTGAAATAAGAGGACGTAGGGGCAGATCCATCCTATTAACTGGTGTGGCTATTTACCGAGAATGGAACGCCTAGAACAGTAATAATATAATCTAATTGCCATGTATCTATCTAGCGCATCGTAAGTTGCTAGCATCCCAAACACCGCGAACTCCAGGTCCTGTCTAGAGTCATGGTATCTGCAAATGTCACCGCTCGCATGTATTCTGCAGACTATGCATCAGCGCAGCAATAAACCCACACATAAGCAGCTCTTCACTCCTCATGTTCATCCCCGCTAATCTCTCCCTCAGACCACAGGCGGCGTGTAATCCTTCGGCCACTTCGGCTCTATGCCTAAGTCCGCCCAGAATCGTATACGCTCTTTCAGAACCTCTTCAGCCCAAGTCTTGATCTCTGGCAACACGATCTTGGTAGATACCCAAGCGAATTCTCCAAGATCGATTCTTCCCTCATGCGAACGCTCGTACTCAACCATCTGCAAGATTAACTCCACCTTGTCGATGTCATGCACGAACTTGCTCTCCAACGTCTCGCTGTCCTCGTATTCCTGCCACACTTGTCTGATCTCATCGCCCGTGATCCCAGCATTCCACTTCCCAAGCAACTTCGTGCAGACGTAGTCCATAGTTTCAGATTCGCGTCTCGATTTCTCTGGCTTGTCGACAGGATCGACTGGCGTAATGTCCCCAACCAGTGCTTCCGCCATATCGTGGATCAAAGCCATTTTCGTGCATCGTGGAATGTTGAGGCGTGAGGATATGGAGGGAGGGGCTAGCATAGTGAGAATCGACATTCGGTACATGTGGTCGCTGATTGATTCGCCATGTTCGATGCCGAAACGTCGCCAGCCGGCGCGTTTTGTGGTTTTCAGGCGTTCAAGGAGGTGGAAGAAGGGGAGTGGTGAGTTGGTGTTTTCTTCATATCGGTGGGGTATATCTTTGAGTACTGCGGACGTTTGTCAGCGAATACATATCCGTGTACAGGAAAGAAGTTAGGAGGAAGTGTAGTAGGCTCTGCGTACGGAACTGTACTGCCTGCTTATTCACCTACCACTCTCAGTTGTCCAATTGCCTCCATTGACTTTGGCAGGGGTCAGAAGACCTGATTCGGGGCCTGGTGGAAGGTGTTAGTGAGGGCTATGGAGGAATTGAGAGAAGTGAGAGCATGTCGAACCATTCGTAGGCTTACCTGGAGGGCTGTTGGTTTGAGCTGCTTTCTCGAGCTTCGTCATGTTGTCTTTGCGCAGTACCGATGCCTGTGAGTACGGCGTAGTAGAAAGAATGGGAATTGGGTGGTCAATTTGGAGCTCTGAGGGCAGTTATATAGGGAAAGTCGGTGGTGTTTGGGTGTGACAAACAGTTGCAGTGGGATTTGTCCCGCCGCTATCACCACGCCGCCACTAATGCAGGGGCCCCATGCCTATCGCAAGGATAACAATCTTGGCGTTGTTTTGCGCGAAGCGACGTCAACACCACATGTCTATACACCACAATTGCCCTCCCCTTCCTCGTATGGCCGTTGTTCTTACACTATTATCCCATATGGGTCAACTCATGCATCACAAATGTCGCGTTCAACCTCTACTTCGAGCGCCGTGGCCCCAGTAACTCTCTCGCGGAGTTTATCGGTCAAAGTCACAACCTCGTCTATACAGCCATCAAACGTCAAGCTCGTCCTGACCAACCTACGCTTGCTTGATCTTGACTTACGGCCCGATTGGCCCGGTATAATAGTGCAAACATTCTCTTCCAAGAATGCAGATCAAAAGAATCGAATCCAGTGCGTGGAGTGGGCGTTATTTCGTCTCTTTGAGATATGGGATATAGCTGAGACGCGGGAGGTAAGGTTCAATCAAGTGGAGGAGATTGAGAGGTACTAATGGAAGTTTCTTAGAAACTACAACCCTTCTTCCCACCCTTAGAACCGCTTCAATCGCTCAACCTCCGCGCCGCGCTTTATCGATGCTTGAATGAGTTGAAAAAGAATGGCTCACTCGGCCGAGAGTCTGTTCTCCGAAAGACTATGCTAGATGAATGCAAGGGTGATAAATTCGTGGAAGTCCTGGTGCTGTTCTCCACAGCTGTGCTGAAGAAGACCATTGCAGAGAAGAAAGGGTCCAAAAAGCGGCCAGCACTGGCGAAGAAGCTTGCTACGGTCCCAGTATTATCCTCCCATCGCCAAGCCTCTTTACTACCTTTGGCTATTGCACATAAAGCCGCGCTTGGAGCTCTTCTGCGGAAGAAGGAGGACCAGCGAGCTCGATATACACAGTTCTCGCAGAGGTTGGACAGTAAAGTTGAAGAAATCAATAAACGAAATAAGGAATGCCAAGAATCACTCGAATCTCGCAAATCTTCAATTCCGCAGAAGGAGTGTAGTCTGATCAAGAAACAGTTACGTGAAAACTGGATTGGGCACACCAAATGGCTAGATACGATGCTCCACGGAGACGACGCACGGTCAGAAAATGCGTTTTTGAACGAGCCTTTTCATCGAGTTTGGCGTATGGTCGAGAAAGGACTCCCAGTCCAAGAAGACGTTCTTCAGATTGGCCTGCTAGAGAACTTAGAAATACGTGTCAACGAACAGCGATCTCGCTTGCAAAAGTGGAAGTCCTTTCACGCTAATATACATAAGGAGAAGCCACAGCAAGCCAGGCAAACTCAAGAACCACAATCCTCAAACCCCCTTTCAGCTGAAGATCTTCGATTTGATACTCACCTAAAACTGCAGTTAAGCTCTTCCAAATCGGCGGAAACGATAAGCTCCGAGTCTAAGCCCTTTAATCCACCCTACCAGCATATTCTTTCGGAAATGGATGCAAAGCTTAAAGAAGCGTCAAAAATAAAATGCGATCGTGCCGCACCCTCACAACCGCCTCTACGGAGAGGCTCCTCATACGACACCTCGCGTTCCCCTGAACGCCGAAGAAAATCACGATCAGACAGTGGCTCGAAGAAGCCTCTAAACCACCCGATGGGAGACCAAAGACCCAAACTGGAACCTCCCTCAAGGAAGAAGTCCGAGCCTGATGTGGCACAGATTTCGTCCTCGAAACAAAAGAAGCCCAGCACGCCGCTTGATTCCGAGGCGACATTGATCGCGAACACTATAGGGTCGTTGCAACCACCATTGCCTACTTCCGACCTACCAGAAGCTCCAAATCATGAACTCGAACATGAAGAAGTAGAAGAAGGAAAAGTGCAAGCCACTACCCCACCACCATCCTACTCTCCAATTGCAGGCACACCAACTCCTCCACGATCACCATCTCCAGGATTTCCATCTGAACCACCCATAAGCCACGAAGACAAGCTAGCCGAACAGATCATATCATCAATAGGTGACGCAACACCGTCTCCTGTGAAGAAGCCACGCCCTTCGCTGATGGAACGAGCCCGCATGTCCATGGCTCACACAAGCACATTCCAAATCCCCGACACAGTCAAGGAAAGCCCCCCAGAAACCCTCGACTCTCTTCCAGAATTCCCAAAACTGTCAAATCTAGATCGCCGAGCCAGTCTCCTCGAGCGAACCCGCCAATCCATGTCACTCATGTCCCAGAATCCCCGGGCGAAGCCACGTAAATCGACCGCCGCTAAATCACGCCAATCTCTTTACCCTGTGAATCAATTCGAGACACCCATGAAACACCCCATTCAAGAGGAGAAGGAGAAGAGGAATTCAACTCCAAAGGAGGTACTGTTTTCGGAGGATGCGGATTATGATCATGTTTTCAAGAGTAGGCCAAGGATTGCGCAGAGTCCGGTGTTCTCGCCTCAAGGGGAGGATGGGCTGCCGGTTGTGGACGATAGTTTGGTGGACTTGGATGTGGATGAGGGCGTTACGGGGGAGATTTGGGAGAGTTCACCGCTTGGGAGGGTTGGTGGTAATAGAGGTAGGGTATAGATGGGTCGATGAAGGAATTGACGACTAGTATAATATAACTATCCTACTTTAGTGTTCAAAATCTGATATTCCTTCGCACCCTAGCGTTCTATGCTGTTAGCGCGACGTCAAGGAGGAGCGGACTTAAGGCTTTAACGCCATGGGTTCGAGACGGACTACCTAAGTATTTAAATGAGAACCTCATCTCGGCATGAGGCAGAGTGGTGCTTCTAATCAACCATTCTCAATCTTAATTTCATTCTTTCATTCTGGTAATTCCTCTCTAACGACTCAAAATGACATCTCCTCGCATCGAAACAGCAAAGATCTTCTGAGAAGCATTCTCCGACCTATCAACAAGCCAACACCTTTCGATCCGTACCCCAGACTGCACACAAATCTTCGCGTCCTCCTCCTTGAACCTTCCACCACCAAAAGACAATGCCGCCTTCGCATCTCATCTTGCCAGCCTCCGGGACGTCCTGTCCGGGTTCCCGGTGACGGCCAAAGAAATCATCGATTCAGAGAACGAGAACAAGGTCACCATATGGGCGACCAGCGAAGCGCAATTTCATGTGGAGTTGAGGGATGAGGGATTGGCGGCGGATGAATGGGCGTACTGTGGCGAGTATGTTTTCATGCTCACTATGGATGCGAGTGGACGGAAGATTCGGCGAATCGTTGAGTTTCTGGATAGTAAAGCAACTGATCGGTTATGGGTGCTGATGGCTAGAGCTAAGGAGAATCGCCGGAAATTGCGTGCTGGTGACAGTGCGCATGCTGATGCCTAGCATGTTATAGTGAGGAAAGCGAGTCGGAGCGGTGGAGGCAGGATGGGACGGGGATGAGGATTAGGCGGCTAGAAAATTTCCTAGATCACATTTCCGCATGTAATCTTCTTAGTTACGACTGACAGCACATATAAAACTGAATGCATGCGGCGAGAATGTATTTGAAAGACAAGTTATTGATCGGAAACCCTACATCGATAAGTTGATATCAGCGGAGAAGGAGCTATAGATCATAAGGGTATACCACGCCGTGAATAATGCCTTCAGTCATGAACGATGCCCACATATAATAAAATCGAAAGCCCATTATCAGTACGCCATACAAAATAGACTCCGGATATGCTCTTCGAAAACTTTTCTGACCCGCCCGTGATGAAATCATAACCCATACATAATATCATCAAATGCTTCAACATGCGTCAGATGTTGTTGCAGTCAATTAACGCTTCTTCTTGGTGACTTAGGCAGGAGCCCCTGCCCATGAGTCTTCATATCATCCATCGCCTTCTCTACCAGCTTCTGCCGTTTCATCACATGATCATGACGTTCGCTCACTTCTTTCTCGAATTCGACGGCGAGTTTTCGTTTCTCCTGCCTCACCTCCTTCATCTTCTTGACAATGTCTCCGAACCGGTCAAGGAACCAGTCTCCCGCTTCTTCCCATTCGATGGTCGCAAGAGAACCGAAGAATCGGTGCTGGTCTTCAGGATCTAGATTGTGCTGAACAAATTCGAGGCGCTCATCGAGCGGCTTCTGGATTTGTTCTTCGGAGAGAGGTGAAGGTTTTGGGCGCGGATGAAGGTCAAAGTCTTCATCTTTGAGCTGCTGGTAAGACATCTCGAAGAGTTCAGGGCGGTCATAGTCTTCGATCGGGCTGTTTTCGCGACCAGCTCTACTAAAGTCATTTTCGTTGCGGTAGCGAGTAGCTAGGCTGGTCACAGTTGAGATGACGGATTCTGTTCGTCCATGACGGGGTTTCTCAATGGGTAGACTTTGATTGGTTTGTGCTGGAGCATAGCCATTCTGCGTGCTGAGCCCACCTTCTGCTTCTTTCTTTTGAGTCACTTGACTGTAGGGTGGAGGCTGAGATGCTGGGATGGGAGTATTCATGTGATTGTGAGACTGTCCCGGCACTTGCTTTGGAAGCGCCGGTGGAGGTATGTTGAGGTTTGTGTCTGAACGCTCCATGTGACGAAGAGCTGCTCCCCGTTGATGCAGCGTAGTTTGAGGACTTGGTTGGCGAATCTCTGGAGGTTCGCTTGAAGAGCGATGTGCTGTGTCTTCCTGCACTCGATATTGCTGTGCTTGGCCGCCGTGCTTGAACCCGGAGTTGGATACGACAGCAGGCTGGCGAAGAATTGGCTGTGCCGGAATCCCATCATCTTCTACGTTTATGTCATCTGGATTACCAGATGTAGTCGTCGGGTATGAGTTGTTCGCGTCGAACGTGCCGAGATTTTCGAAACCGGTCCCGAGAAATCTGTGAGCTTGATATCTTCGAAGACGCTCGGGATCCTGAGCTTGCAGAGCGAGAACTTGTTCCGTTGTCATGTGGTCAATCTCATCAAACTCTGAGGAACCCTCCTCCTCCTCCTCCTGCTCCTCCTGCTGCTGCTCTTCTTCACCCTCATCAGCATACCCTTGTTCCTCTTGCCCATACGTTCCCTCCCCAACTTGACTATCTTCAACCTGGACCACACTTCGGCTGTGCATGGTTGTGTCAATGCTTTCGGCGTCTGTGTCGTATGGATCCCGTTTCTGGCCTCTGGCAAATCCTTGTTGATGATGTTGCTGGGTCACGGGTTGTCGTCCAGGCGGACGGTTAGCATTATTACTCGCGTAATGTCCTTGATGTTGAGAAGGCTGCTGACTGTTTCGAGCTGAAAGATGAGTAGGCGGAACATTCACCCGAGCGGCATGTGCAACTACACGTCGAGTGTTGGCGTTTGGAGCCGCTGTCTGCGGGCTTGTAGCCCTGCCCGCAACAAATTTCTGCATGCCTGGCATGGGAAGGTTGTTTGGAGGAACTCCCTCTCCAGCTCTGAAGCTATTGTACCTCAGTATATCAAATGGAGAACATTTGCCGCGATGTGAGGTTATGATGAAGTCGTGATGTTGACTTGGAAGCGCGTTGTTTGTATCTCGTTAACCGAAAAAGGCCTAGTCTAACAATGACGTTCTATTGCCCTTATCCGCTGTTATCGCCATTCACTATTTCCATTCACCCATTCACCCATTCACCCATTCACCACATCTCCCTATTCACACATCCTCATGCTTCCATTACTTACCTGCCCAGGATGACTGAAAGTTCAATCGCACCCTGCAACCTCTACAATCTCCCCAATGAAGTACTTTTCCTCATTCCCGCTAGCGACAATAACTGATCAGAATGACTGCAGCTCCTCCTCCAAATCCTTAATCCCTTTCCAACACCTGAACTTCTTCCTCTAACGCCCCTCTCACATCGGATATACGCGCTCATACTCCGCATTCTACACAATCGTCTCGTCCTAGCCGCCGACCTAGAAGACCACACCGTCCTACTAGAATGCTACCGTCCATCCGAGAAGACGACCGAACCAGGTTTCTTCTGTACCTGTCATGGTACAGAGGGCCTAGACACTTACTCAGAGCCGTCCGAATCAGACGCTAATATCGTAGGTCGTCTTGGTGAGATGCGCAGCATGTATTCCCGCTTCCGACCTCACAGGAGGGAGTCATCACCGGGTAGAAGGAGAACACGGAGGCACCCCGCCGGCGATGTGCCCGGGAGCAGAACACATCCATCAACTAGCTCTTCGATGGAGTTAAGGGCTCTGGATACGGATAATATGGTGCGACAGATAGTGAGCTTGGATGGACATGAGCTGTTTACGCAGTTAGTCGGCGTAGCATTCTTGGTGAAGTATGGGCGTAGGAATAGGCTACGCATTGGCTTTCAAGAGATTGAAGAAGGTGTGGTGCGAGTTTGGAGAGATTGGCTGAAAAAAAAGGCTGCAAAAGAGGGGGAAGTGCCGAGTGCTATTGAAGAGCCTGTCGTAGAAATTGGGAAAGGGAAAGAGGTCGTGAGCGAGGTGGACGACGGGCTCGCCGAGATAAATGACGAAAATATTCTTTGGTTCAGTCCATCAAAAGACACTGGCCTCAGGTTCAATGTCCGAGAACGGAGGCTTAGACGCCATGCTCCAATTCTGATAAAGGCTGACGAGGATACACCCGTGAGCTATGAAGTTGAATATGATGGTAAGGCAGTCTTGAACCATCGCCCTATTGCACAGATCACTGACACTTCACATCCAGAACTTATTGTCCGGACCTCGCGCCTCCTTTTGACCCTCGAAAAGTCCTTAGTCCAAGAGGACAACACATCTGGCAAGGCTATTGTATTTGGTTCTTTTGGTTGATTATCACTGACTCTCTGGTCATAGTTCTCTGCTGTGCAAACTTTCCGTTCTGTACCAGCAAAGGGGCTTCACAGGACGTAGCCTTCGAACACCGTCGAGCACGTTCAATCAAAAGAACAGCCTTCAGACTGAGCAGGCGATGTAAATAATATATCATTAGTAACTCCTGGGTGTATGGGTTAATATTTACGACTGAGTAGAAGCTCTGAAATTGATTTGACTAAGTTCAACATGTGGTAAGGACTGATTCGATCTCGAACTTCGAAAGCCGGAAACCAAATAGACAAATGAATGGAGCGCATTCAGCCCATCAATCGTTCTACCGTGAACTTCCCAAAGTCTGCCTAATAATCGCCACATCATTCTCCAAAAGTATACCGGACACCGCCAACAGCCATCTAAGCTCTTAATCCACCTCCAACTCCTCCTTCACCGCACTCTTCCCCTTCCCCTCTCCATACAGCCCCCTAAACCTCCCCTCCATCCTCTCCAACAACTCCCCCGGCTCCCCCATCTCCACAATCTGCCCCTGCTCCATCACAGCCACCATATCGAAATCAACAATACTCTCCAACCGATGCGCAATCGCAATAACAGTAGTCCCAACAAACTCCTCCCTAATCAACTTCTGAATAAGTCTATCGTTTTCCACGTCGAGATTGCTCGTCGCTTCGTCCAGGACAAGTACCTTACACTTTGTTAGCATGGCTCGAGCGAGACAGAAAAGCTGTTTTTGGCCGGGAGAGAGGATGTTCGGATCTATGTGTTTATCGTCTAGAGTTCCGGAAGAGGAAGATGTGAGGAGGTCCCAGAGACCGACTTTCTCGAGGGCGGTGCGGATTTCGGCGTCAGTAGCATTATTTTTTGGGTCCATGTTGCGACGGATGGATCCTTCTAAGAGATAGGGTTGCTGGGGAAGTGCGACGAGCTTTGAGCGGAGGATATGCAGAGGGATTTGGGATGTGGAGATGTTGTCGATTGTGATGGTGCCGGAATCGAGGTTCATGAGGCGGAAGAGCGACATGAGGAGAGATGTTTTTCCGCTTCCTGTTCTTCCGCAGACACCAAATTTCGTGCCGGGTTTGATAGTGAATGAGACGTCGTTGAGTGCAGGGGGGAGGTCTGATCTGTACGAGGCCGTGACGTTCGAGAATACCACTTCACCTTTACTAGGCCAAACATCCGGTGGCGCAGGACCTTGAGAATCTTTTTCGGTAACGGTAGTCTTGGAGAAATTTCTCAGTCGTGCAATTGCCCCAAGGGACGTTTCCAGTGACGTCCAAGCAATGATGAGTTTGTTCAATTGGTCGATAAAGTTTAGGATGGCGATAAGTCCAACTCCAACCACACCGCTGCTACTGATACTCTGGATTTGGGTGGAAAATGCTACTAGTAATACGGCCATGGCTGCAACAATGAGCCCAAGGACCAAAATGAGCCATCGTTGGACGCAGAAAAGCAGGTAGTATGGCTTCTGAGATTCATCCAGAAGCTTGAAACAGCGCTGTTGGAAATGCTCCTGCCATTTGAAAGCAGATATGCTGATGAGGCCTTCCGCTGTCTCTTGGAAGAGAGTGTAAAGGGGCGATCTCGACTCGATTTCCAGAAGTCGCAGTTGGCGAGAGGTGCGGAGGTAGAATCTTTGGAGAACATATAATGTTGCGAGGAACACAGGCGAAAAAGCTGCAATGTAAGAAGCTCCTAAGCATACGAAGACTCCCAAGCCCAAACAGCTAAATGTAGCTGACAAAATACGTTAGCGAGATGGTCTTAACTTAATATTTTTCGAGAACTTACACGACATGGTCATCAACATTGCTGCCGGAAGGTCTCTATCGACATGTTGCATATCTTGCGAGAATCTTGAGAAAGTTAGGGGTTAGGTAATATAAGAATGTCAAGGATATCTGCGAACCTGTTCAGAGTCACACCCGAATCAACGGTGTCGTGCAACACTTGTTCCGCGCTAGAAACGTAAGTGAGATGCCCGAGGATAGTTGAACACAACTTACTTCATAACTGTGGTCAACAAGCTGAGATGTAGGTTGCGCCCGGATAATGGAACGAGTCTTACAAAAGCATACCTGTTCAAAACGTGAGATCGCGCTAGAGGAAGGCAATGATGGAGTTTGCTTACCAGACCAAAATGCCTATTTCAATTATTCCTACAAAAGCCAGGAAACCGTAAATGCCGAGATAGAAAGACGTGTGCCTTCCTGGGTGGGCCGTCTCTGCTTCGGACCAAATCTTGACCCATATTGCTGATACGTTGTGTTACCAATGTTTTGCGACAAGGAAGATCTAGATATCACTTACTGGGAAACAAAACCAAGAATACATCACATGCATCAAGCAATACCAGCCCTGCAAATGATAGCCAACCAATAGAAGAGACGTAATGCAGGTAAAGCCCGACGTCTCCTGTCTGTCTGGTAGTATCCATGGTGTTGCCACTCGAAAGGTGTTTTGGTTTCTCTACTGGGGGATTTCTAGGTGGAGAAGTTCGACCCTTTTCACTCAGTTCGTCTTCATGCACCCTCGAAGAAATCACGGTTGCAGCCATGGTGAAAGGCCCTTTATAAAAGATTTTACCATTCTGGGTCATTGCGACGACCAGATCGGAAGTATGCATAGGGTACACTGTAATGATAGTATGTTAGTTATGGAAATATAGAGTTAATGACTTGACCATATAAGTTGCCAACGGACATACCTGAATGGGTAACGAGTATTGCGGTGTTTCCCAATCGTCTTACCAAACCATCTTTAGCAAATAAACTTTTAGATATGTGCTGCGCAGTGTGATTGTCCATTCCGCTAAATATGTCGTCGAGCACAAGAATATCGTTTCTGGAATAAACAGCCCTAGCTAGCGCCTGGCATACCGAGTTAGCTAATAAATGGGCAGTATACAGACCGAATAGATCAGCTGGAATTCTCAAAATCCGAGTTCCTTGCAATGAAAAGACAAGGTTGTACCCACAATGCGTTGTTTTTGTCCACCACTTATAGTGGAACCTTTATTCCCTACCATAGAAGCATCTCCATCTTGCAACGAAGCGAGGTCCTGATGCAGGCCGCAGGCATTTATGACAGTCTCGTACCACTGTGTATCATAAGTTGTCCTTCCTATGATGTTTTCTTTGATGGTGTTGTTGCAAAGCCAAGGAGTCTGGCTGCAAAAAGCAACGGGCTTGTCCGGGAGGGAACAACTTCCTCGAATACAAGGCGCTTTTCCAAGCAAAGCTTTAAGAAGTACAGACTTTCCACAACCCGCAGGGCCAGTTATGATAGTCAAAGAACCTTTTTGGATTTCTAGGTCAATGTCAGTGATGATGGCGTCTCCGCCTTTTTTGGCAGCAAACGATCCCTTAGAGATTCGATAGATCTGATCAGATGATTCCTCTGAGCTCATTCTTGGTTCATGTTCCGCTGTCAAGGGTGTATCTCTAGTAAGCGAGGTGACATGGACCCCAGAGTCAGATGTGCATCGCGAAATATTTGCATCGTGTTGGCTACTCATGGGTTCGTGCTTCTCTAAGAAAGCCTGTAATCGGCCAAAACAACCCATTGCGGTAGCGTAGGATGGCAGAGCGGAGACCACTTTAACCAGAGCGGAGTCAAGCAACTGGATGAGAGCTAGCGACGTGAAAGCCGTGCTGATTGAGAAGCGACCACTGTTAATGGCCGCGTAAACTGCGAAGGTGATGAACGGAGAGATGAATTTTGGAAAGTTGGCTATCCACAGTTAGCGCATATTGGCCATATCGCCCTATTGTCTCACCAACAATATTGATGATAACTATAAGCCTCCTGACATTCTTCGATCGTTCCAACTCGTGTATTCGAAGTCCTTGAATGTCAGAGGCAGTGTACTGTGCGAAACCCATGAGCTTGATGCTTTTCATTGAGCCTAATACTGAAGATGTGGAGGCGATCCTCTCTTGGGTTGCTTGATTCCAGATCTTTTGCCGTGAGCCTATTCCCTTCGAGGTGAAGAATCCTGCGGCGGCGGAAGCTTGAGAAGGAATATGTAAGTAAAAGCATGACGACACTACATTCAAGCACGTACTCAATGTAATAACCAGGGGCACTACACATGCCCCACCGACCTGGCGTTGTAATAGCCACACTGCAATGGCACATTCGATAGGACCTGCCCATATTTCATTGATATTCTGAGCCGCAGTTGTCACTCCGTCCACATCAATGGTCATTAGAGTAACCGGAGCCATTTCATCACCAGAACCGACGTTCATACTAAGCGTGGCCGCATAAATGAATGATACGAGTGCTCCGCGGAGTTGGATTGCTAGTTGATACGTTTTGTGTTGGTAGTATGTTGTGCAAATCGCAAGGCTGACATATACAAGGCCTGTCGCAGCGATTAAGCCGTAGCCATCATTCGCTTTTTGTTCCGCGGCCGGACGCTCCATAAATGTAGTGATTGCGTTGATCAAGAAGGGCTGGGCATATCGTAGCCCTATCACTTAAGGTGGGAGTGAAATTAGCATGCACTTCAAAATGGGGATGTGGTACTGCCGGAGCCTGCCTCGTACTTCGGCCAACAGTGTTCTCATCATGAAATACGGCTGGGGTGGTTTTGAGTAGTGAACATCAAGGCGAAAGTACAAAGACGAAGACATTGACTATGTACCCGGACTCTACCTACTGGTAAATCTAGGAAGCACTGGGGCGAACGCCGCCACTTTGAAAGTATACAAGCAAGTTCTTAATAATGCCTTGGATTTTTGGGAACCGTCTATGCATTGCTATGAGCGCTTTTGACCACAGTTCAAGAAGTTAGGATTGATTACCTCGTTCATAATTTCGTTGCAGTCGATCCAGCAAATCAGGAGACGCGAAGTCAACCTTTATAGGGCTTAGCTGGTTAAGCTTCATGACGGTTCGGTAACCACGAAGCAGAATACCATTAAGCCACCAGAAAAGACGACGAGAGAAGACTCCGCTCAGTGTTTCTGGAGGGAGGTCCCTGTATTGTGGAAATAGCGATGATAGTTTTCCCTGAGCTTCCAAGGTGAGTAGCATTATTTTTAGACAAAAACAAGCGGTTACGAGCGCTGAAACCGTTGTCGAATTTTGCCGCAACCACAAAGTACGAACTTGAACAGCATCGAAAGCGATAGAGAAGAAAAGGTAGATGTTGATGATATCAGAGCTGTGCAATGAACGTGAGCTCTCGATGAATGAAAGTATCGCCAACGCTATAACGACCGCTAGATACAAGGCTGATGAAGGAATCGTAGTCTGCACATTTGGGGCACCAGCGGCAGCCCAATAGATGACAGCTGCAAGTTCGACAGAGAACAATACAGCATAGAGAACCTAGGCTCGAGTCAGTAAATGACAACTAAAGCCTACTATTCGACATACTTGCTTCACGATCTTCAATGTATTTTGTCGAGCCTTTATCTCCTCTCTCCAGAGTCGTGAAAGCCTGTAGGGGACAAAAAGGAGCAGCAAGGCTGATGGTAAGATCGAGAGAATGCTCTGCTCAAACAGGAGCGTAAAATCGAACTCGCCATGGCAGCCGGCGAAGGCAGGCCCAAAATTGTTGTCATTGGATCTATTGGGACTGCAGTCACCATACAGGATAATTGTAGTAGAATTCATCTCCACGATTGGACTGGAGACACAAAATATGGATTTGTGCACGAAAGTTTGACTTCTTGCCTTATCTTGTGGACTTGTTCATGAGACGGCGGAAGAGCAGGTCTATATTTCCCCAGGCAGCAGCTCTTCCATTGATTGTGGGTGACATTTCTGGAGCGGAGATAAAGTGCATGTGGGATAAAAGCACACATTATCCCTGACGAAGGATGCGATTGGGACCGGCGATGATTGGGCAGAGAGTCCGAGGCTATCATCTCCAGCTTGGGTACCAATTGGCGTATATACCGTATTCTTTGCGATTGAATCTACCGTCAGAAGGTTGGTTAAAGCCGAATTATGAGGAAGAAGCGCAGACACATAGAATTAAGCTCCGTTACTCAGCAGTCAGATCGGGAGCCAATCAGAGACCAAAAGCCGAGTACCTCCTAGGAACCGGTTTCAAAACCAATCAGAGAATAGAATCATAATCACAGTAGAGATTTAATGATGATTCGCCTGCTCTGCAGCTTCTCCTCGAATAAAGTTGTTTCGATGCACAGCCTAGGATGTTTCGAAACGGAAGTGGATCCACAACTCCCTTCATCTCCAAGCCACCTTCCCTACACTTCAAAGATCCTCACATACATTAAACAAAACCCCCAACGACGTCGTTACTCCAAGTAAATGAATTCTGTTTCATGCCAGCATGCTTACCTGTCTCCTGCTCAAGCGAGCCTTGTTTATGTCGCTCAGACCCGATTGCAGCACGTAATCCAGCTATTATTGGTGCTTCCAGCACGTTGATCGAACGTTTTCGTTGAAATCAAGCGCTTTCACTACCTCTATATCCATGGGTTGCCATGCTTCTCATGCAGGTCCCACGGCGCAAGACGAGGAAGCCGGAAGAATCGGTAGACATGTTTCTATCTCCTGTGGGTTTTAGTAAGAGAGAAACTAGAGGCGATTGACCACCTCCATGCTTACCAGTATATTAAGGGAAGATCACTGGCAGATCACGACTTTGTGTACTTCAATAGCACCTTTCCTCATGTGCTACCGTCTTCTCTCTCATTCTTCTTCATCTGCTACTTTTGTGCGCAGGAACGCTGTTTAGCCCAAGTCCCTCTCTTTCAAAGCCGCACATTCATTTCTTCTGGCAGCGCCACTCTTCTAAGTTAAGGCAAAAACACCCCCAAATCAAAATAACTACATTCATTTCTACCTCTTCAAGCACCAAATATCGCAGCCCATCATGCGTTCACTCCTGCTCCTCACATTCACCTCTGTTTCTCTAGCCGGTAAGTCTTCATTCCCCCTTGTCTACCCCCTACAATGTTTCTGACAGCTCCGAGGCCCACTCAGTGACTTTTTCCGCTTCCCCTTTGGTCAACACCATAAACATCACGAAGAACACGAACACCGCCACCATCATCACCAAATTTTACCCACAGGAACCGCCACCGGCGTCCCCTTCCCCCAGGTTACAGGCACAGCATCTGCTGGCTTCCACGCTGTCTCCCGCATCCCCATAAGCGAACGCCAACTCTCGATAAAATACAACCTAGCACCAACCTCCACACCCGCGGCTCCCGCTGCTTCTCTCTCTCCAGAAGAGTACATTCGCCACATATACCCTAGAGAAGTACCCGCCAAACTTCGCAATGTGCCCCGACAAGGTTGGAACGTTACTTCTGTGTTTCCCTTTCCGACAGGGACAGGCGTTCCAGGTGGCCCCCTTGGAGCTACAGGCACCGCGCCAATTTTCCCCACTACTTTTGCAACGGCGACTCGACCCGCTTTCCCAACGGGTACGGGGACAAGTAGGGGACCACCGCCTCCTGCACCTCCACTCTCGGATCCGAACTGGGTGGAGGAGTTTGAGGAGTGGATTGAGGAGATGCTGCAATGGTTGACAGGAGTAGGGAAGAGACAGAGGTGGGCGTGAGGTCTATTTTGCATGGTAAATGCTTTCAGGGTGGCTGGTCCATACTTTGACCCTTTTCAGGATGTGGTATCCATTCTGCATTGACGTGAACGGGATCATTTCTTGTAGTATATATATCCTTTGACTTTCAATTCTGATGCATATGAACGAGAAGGTGGTGCAAATGAACTGTATCATTCGTGTAAATGTGTTACTCGAATTGTAATATTATGTGCATTAGAAGTTCTCTATGTATATATGAGACGTTAAGCTAGTCGAACTTCGCTAGACCCTCTAAAAGGCTGGGGTATTCATGTACAGTCCACCAAAAATGCCGAATATGCAGAAATGCAAACTGCTGAGTCGAGAGCGAGTTGTTATGAGCTGTGGCATTAGTATAACAAAATTAATGCGACCCTGTATGCACATGTATAGTTGTGAACGCTGTAAGCGAACATGTTCCTCCTCTTCTTACTCCAACTTCTGCATCAAGCCTTTCCTCACTCTCATATTCACAACCCCACCGACTCCAAAGGCGGGTACGATACGGCATATCCTCGCGGCACAGCTCTTTCCCCAGTCTTTTGCAACCTTTTTAGCCCGTTCTTGCCATCTTGCGCCCTCCCTGTTATATAAATCCAACCCAAGCAAATGCAACGGCGTACTGAGAACCTGCACAGCGGCAGGCGTCAAGAACTGTGCCGCGCTCGCACTACTCACGTATCTCCTCACTTCGTCGCTCATCCTCTTTTCCAAATGCGGTGCTACCAGGGGTGGAAGATTGAACGAGGCGAAGATTGTGAGACAATCTCTTATGGTGAAGAGCGCGAACGTGGCTACTGGGACAGGTTTTGCGGTTTTCGAAGGAGAGCCGAACATTTGTGTAAAGCGGTTATCTTTATAGAGGGAGATGGCGAGGTTTGAGGTTGAGGTCGCGACGAATTTGGAGGGACCAGCCGTTATGCTGCTGGGTTTGGTGTTTTGGAGGGTGGAGGTTGTTGTATCAAGAGCGTTGGCTGTAAGGTAAGTTCCGAAATAGAGGGACTGAAGATACATATTTAGCATTTGGAGAAGGCGGTATGGAGGAAAGGGATGTCTTACGAATATCAAAGCGAAAGGCTTTGAGAAGACAAAATTGTGGGGTCGAAGGAGAAGTTGGGTGAGAGAGGTCTTGAGACTTGCTCCTAGAGTGTTACGTCCGGACGCGTTCTCCATTATACCACTGCAAACAATTAGTCTCTTTTATACAAAACTTTCTATAACAAGAACATACCGATCGATCATGGTAATGATAGGTGCTACTAGCACACCGGCGGCTCCCGCCGCCG